>JZKD02S1759172.1:59398-76380 GCA_000966675.3 Picea glauca
GGAGTGTTGACTCCAGGGGTTATAGATGTCTACCAATCAGTCCAGTTGGCGAGTGGCACCCTTGGAGCACGTGGTGCATCCTGAAGGGAACGTCGCACAAAAGAAACACAAGAAGTGAGTGGCACCCTTGGAGCACGTGGTGCATCCTGAAAGGCACGTCGCGCAAAGGAACCGAACGAGGCGAGTGGTACCCTTGGAGCACGTGGTGCATCCTGAAGGGAAAGTCACATTGATGTTGATGAAGGAACAAACCTAAATATCCCTAAGACAATAATGCCGTAAGAAATCCTTAAACAACTTCCCTAACCCAGTGTCGCCCAGTTCAGAATCTAAGTACTACGTCTAAAACTTTTAGGGTAAAATTTTAGTCTAACCTTAAGAACAGACCCTGGAATAAAAATAACAATTTAAAAAAAAAACCACCTAAGTAATAATTGGGTCTTCATAAAATTCTTGGGGTGATGACGAGGGTAAGATTTAAATTAAAACTAATGGTTTTAAAATTTTACAAAGAAGAAATTAATTCCTAACTTGTGAAAGAACAAAAGATATTAAATAAATAATAAATGAAAAGATTATTTAGCGCATTTACCTTTTTGGTTTTAAAAAAAGAAGGGAATAATAAAAATAGGCAAACTAAGTAATAAAGGAAACATAGTAAAGGAAAGAAGGAGACATAGGGTAAAAAGCAAAGTCAACATAGTAAGGAATTTGCAATTAAGAACTTCCTAAAATGAACTAAATTTAGCAACTTCATTTTAGGGAAATTTACTAAAAGCATGTGAGGGGATCTAGGAACACCTAGGAGTAAATTTAGGAGCGATTCTAGGTGGGTGACGAAAATAAAGAATTTAATAAATTAAAGAAAATAATTACTTGAGGAAAGTGACGGATGGACAACACTTGTGCGATGGAGAATATTCATAATATTTTATTGAAACTTAATCAAAAATGTGATTTAGTAAATTTGGTGGGTCTCAAAAACTCTATAAAAGAAAAGGAAGAGGAGGAGGAAGGGGATCGGTTGTTAGCGTAAGTTACGCTGCCAAATTGTGACTTGACTGATTGCTTATGAGGAGTTGGAATTTTCTCAGCTTGTATTGGAGTGGTAGCTCAGCCTTGCGAGGCGAGCTGAGAAGCTAGGCATACCTTCTGGATTTGTGTGGCCCCTTTGCGGCTCAGGGGGCTAAGGGGGAAGTAGAGTACCCCTAGCGATTGGCTGGGAGGTACCGGTGAGGTCTCTACGGTCGATGAGCAGGAGCGGCAAGGAGCGCGGGACATCAATCAAGGCGCGGACATCAATCGAGGTGGTCGATAAGGAAAAAGGTACGCGCGTTATTTGGTGGAGTAGAATGCTCGAATTGGTTTCTTCGCTATAATATTGTTGCTGTATAATTTCGCCGTCAATGAAAAACACTGTGATAGTTAGAATGCATGGTAATGGCGTTGTGAAGTTTATGAATGGACTGTGATGGTAATGGCTTGCGAATCTAATTATTGTTTATATTCTGGACTGGGTAAATGTCTTTTTCTTTCCTTCATGTTTTTTTTATCTTACTGGACTTGTCTGCACATCTCCTCCTTAACTGTGTTTAATTACCCTACATACAATTGACGACGAAGTTCCATCTCTGTGCTTTTTATATCGGTTTAAGATAAAATATTTTTCTCAGCATCTCCTTAGGATATAACCTTAGCGGACCAAATCTTGATAGTATGACTCAGCGATTTTTGGAGGTTTAACGCGGCATTTTGTTATCCTTCCTTACGAACTGGTGGAGTTAAATGTTAGGTTTTGGATAGAGATTCCTTGCGTTGGGTTGTCGTTCTGGTAATTTATTTCTTCCTGGCATTTTTAATTCATTCTGGCAAGTTTAATTCTTTCTAGCAATTTATTTCGGGGCGTTTACTTTCTGCCTTGATACACAATTTCTTGCGTCATGAACACACAGACTACTGCGAGCACTAGGACTGATGCTAGACAGCCATCAAATGACCGACACTATCCTTGAGAGACCCCGAATGGGCGTGACAGCATTGATATTCTTATTTACTTCCCTACATTTTCTTAAATTGTTGGGACAGCGATTTTTTTTCCTGTATCATGAATTT
The DNA here is from genome assembly GCA_000966675.3 of Picea glauca. Lineage (NCBI taxonomy): Eukaryota > Viridiplantae > Streptophyta > Pinopsida > Pinales > Pinaceae > Picea > Picea glauca. Next base: position 61,511 of record JZKD02S1759172.1, read on the forward strand.
ATTTTTCGAGCATGATTGATATTCAGAACCCTTTAACATTTAGAAACCTTTTCTTCTCTGATAGCGTTGGTGCGTTAACCTCTTGGGAAATTCTGACAACCAACTTGTGAATTGATTCTTCCTATACAATATCGAGTTCATCCTTGGCCGTGTGATTGGTGAAACGCGAATTGCCTTGAGTTATGACTGTGTGACCTTAGAATCGCCCACAGTTTGCTGAAAAAAGAAAAAGCTCGGACTGTGTGACCTAGAAAGCACCCACGACTTGGCAGCTAACCCTTGAGTTCTTGCCAGGTTGTTGTACTGCGTCTGCCTTGGGAACCCCTTTTTAATTTTTATTTTATTGTTGAACGTGGCAGTATTGGGTCATCACTGGTAGGTGGGTTAATTGACGGACAGAGCTGAGCCTGTCAGGCTGACAGCCACGCTCAGCTACCCCGGCCTTAGACTGAGGGTGGCAAATAGCGAATTTTCTGGAGGTGATTTATTTTAGTTAATCCTTGATTGTTGCTAAAACTATCCCTTCCTGCTCCAGCATTTGCTATAATGTTAATGGAGCTATGGTTAGGGTGCTTTTATGGAAACCTTGTTAGTCGTAGGGGTGAAATTGATGACCACCTATTAGCCGTAAGATTTGGTTCCCCTTTTTATTTTCATGCAAGTTATCCTGAGATAAATGCCTGGTTGTCATTACTACATGGTAGCATTATGGTAAGTTTTAGTGTCCGATAATATAAATATATGTGTCATTTCAATTATGATGTTACATTGTTATTTTTAAATATGATGTTATTTATAAATATGATGTCATTTTTAATACTGTTATTTTTAAACATTGTCATGTTTAAACATTGTTATTTTTATATGTTGTCATTTTAATTATGATGTTACATTGTTATTTAAATATGATGTTATTTATAAATATGATGTCATTTTTAAATACTGTTATTTTTAAACATGGTCAAGTTTAAATATTGTTATTTTTATATGTTGTCATTTTAATTATGATGTTACATTGTTATTTTTAAATATGATGTTAGTTTTATATATGGACAATAGGGTAAGGGTATTGTCATTTTAGTGAAAGGTTAATAACATTCTACTATTATGAATAATGTAAATATAATACCCTCGCCCTTGGAAAAATGTTATGTAGCCTTGATAACATAGGAACGTAAGGACATTGTTATTTGTTTACAATAATGTGGTAGTATAAGGTAATGGTGAGGTTAATTCTTTGTAAGGACATTTAATTCTTTTATATTTTCAACACAAAGGGTAAGGCCCTTAAACTAAGGGCAATAATTTAATTAGATATACCTTATGCTAATGTACTCGTGGTTTAATAAAATTAAATGGAGAAATTGGCTAATAATCAATCACGGTTGAGTCATAGACATTGCCTTGTCATTAATTTTGTGGTCGTTGTCTGAGTCCTTGTCTTTCACCTTCCGTAGAAGACGTGGTTTCTCTTTCGTCTATTGTTGCACTGGGTTGTAATAATTTGTCGATTGGACTGCTTATGTCGGGCGGGATGTAGACACCTCCTTGTAGCCTAGTATATAAGTCTGTGTGTGTGATCTCTTTGTGTAAAGAATCATGTGTCGTATCAAGAGTCTCGGGCCCTTTAAAGGTAGGGTTTCCACTCTTGCGACACATCGGATGGAGATTACTAGTTTCTGCGTGAGCAGTCGGCCAGGAGCCTATCTGACCTTCTCTCTCTCCGGAGCAGAGAACTAAGATTAAACGCCCTACTTTCCTATGCAGAAATAGTAAAATCTACTACTATGGATTCTTCCTTCTGTGTTCGTACTGTGGATAACCCAGTATGTTGTTAAATGCTTGTGGTTACCTGTTGTGCGCCTTATGTCTATGATCGTTAATTCTTGCAGTTACTTGTTGTGCGCCTTGTGTCTTATTGTTGGGATCATCGTGGTTGCGGCTTGTTAGTCGTCGGGTGGCGACGTAGAGTCAAGTGTGTTTGTTTCCTTTCTACACGCGCGCACACACTTTTAAAACAAAAACAAATTTGCACCTGTTATAGGATTTGTTGTCGTAACGAGGAGGTTGTTACATATGGTATCAGAGTCGGTTCGACCCGCGACTTGGGATTCGCTACGGCTTTCATTGACATGAGTTGATTTTATTATACTATTGTTGATCGAGTTGATTGTGTGCATGAATGTAATCATGGTTAAATTACGTCGCGGTGGCAGACGACGGGGTGCTAGGGGAGGAGGCGTGACACCTCCAGTAGCATCCGTGCCTGAGTGGTCTAACCCCCAGGGAGGCGAGCAGGTTCTCGGACAGGAGCAGATAGCAGTTGGCAATGTTATTGGGATGATAAGATCCTTTCAGTGCATGTCTGAGGCTCTGATCAGCCGATTGGACAGAGATGAGGCCAGGGCACCGACACCCACTGAGGTTCGACCACGCGCACCGACCGTTACAGGTAGCATTCACCGTGAACTCGAGAAGGTAAAATTTCCTGAGTTCTTTGGTTCCCCGGACGGCGCATTCGCTGAGGCATGGTTGGAGAATATGGTGATGTGCTTCGCACTTCGCGATTATACCTCCAACATGAAGGTCCACATGGCGGTCTTTCAACTAAAGGGGAGTGCTCTTCTATGGTGGAAGACGCTCCTGCCGCAGCTGAACATGGTCATTGAAGATGTGTCATGGGAATTGTTTGAGGAACGGTTCCGAGGGAGACCTTTCATAGGAATTCATTGAGTGTCAGCTCAATGAGTTCAATGCATTACGAAATGGAGGTTGTACGGTGCCTGAGTACGAGGTACATTTCATGGAGATGCTTTGGTATGCTCTGCACCTTAACACAGAGAAACTCAACGTCAACCGATTCATGTTTGGCCTTAACGACAACCTGCGTGCAAAGGTTAGGATTTTTATGCCTCAAACCTTGCACGACGTTGTCCAAAAGGCCCTCATAGCAGAGGAGGAGCTTATGAGTGGGGGTCAAACCAGGACTCTAGCGAGACCCGCAGGTCAGGGTTCATCTGGTACACCGCAGCACTAGACACCAACGAGACATACGCTGGCATATCATGGCTTCCAGAGGGGATCCACTTTCACTACACCTCGGTGACCACCGCCTCAGCAGTGGACACCTTATCGGGGACCACAGCATCAGCAGCAGTGTCACCCACAGCAGCAGCAGTTTAGGCCTGTTCATCAGAACAGACCTGGGTTCCAGGCCGATGGGCCTTCATCTTCTTCTTTGGGTACCAGGACTATTGGGCCGAAGAAGGGGTGTTGGACGTGTGGGGAACCACACTACCAGTGTGACTGTCCTGTGGAGAGGACCAGAGTGTCCAGATCAGCCGGACCCACTATAGTGGGAGATATGGGTAAGGCCCATCAGATTCACGCAGTGGTGAATAACCGCCAGGCAGAGCATCAGTCGACTGTGCTTGAGACGACAGGTATTGTCGCTGACCAGACCCTTAGTATTTTGATAGACCCAGGTGCTACTAAGAGTTTCATTTCGGGTGCAGCACTAAAAAGGATCAAGGTAAAGGCAGTCGAACAAGATGAGTTTAGCTTTGTAGAGATGGAATCAAGAGCCAAACAGAAGGTTGGAGGAAAGGTTACAGGCTGTTCCATTAACCTGGGAGAGTTTTTCACGAGGGTCAACTTGTACTTCACGATCTTAGGATCTTATGATGTCGTGATTGGTATGGATTGGTTGGAATCGCATGAGGCAATACTCAACTGTAAGATGAAACGGTTAAGCTTGGTTGATGACGAAGGACAGAGACGTGTGATTGTAGGATGGAACCAGGGAGTTTCCCTGAGGTTTGTCTCTTCCTTACAGTTACGGAAGAGTATGCGCAAGGGGTGCAAGATTTATGTGATCCTCGCGCTAAACGAAAAGGGAGTAGCGGAAGGTCTAGAACACCTTCCGGTGGTGAAGGAGTTTGCGGACGTATTTCCAGAGGAGTTGCCTGGGATGTCGCCAGAAAGGAAACTGGAGTTTACCATAGACCTGAAACCGGGGACGGAATCGATAGCAAGAACGCCTTATCGGATGTCGACCCTGGAGTTGCAAGAGCTGAAAATGCAACTGAAAGAGTTGTTGGACCTGGGACTGATACACCCTAGTGTGTCACCATGGGGTGCACCAGTTATTTTCATATGAAAGAAGGATGTATTGTGGAGGCTTTGCATTAACTACCATCAACTGAACAAGGCTACAATCAAGAATCAGTATCCCTTACCAAGAATTGATGATCTGTTAGATCAAATGAAGGGTTCGATGGTGTTCTCCAAGATCGATTTGCGATCAGGGTATCACCAGTTACGGATCAAAGAGGATGATGTCCCTAAGACCGCCTTTAAGACAAGATTTGGATATTACGAGTTTATTGTTTTACCGTTTGGACTGACAAATGCCTGAGGGGTATTCATGAGTTTGATGAATGGGGTGTTCCGTGAGTACTTGGACAAGTTCGTCCAAGTATTCATTGACAATATTTTGATCTACTCTCGGACGACGGAGGAGCATGACGAGAACTTGTGCTTGGTACTACAGTGTTTACGAGAGCACAAACTGTATGGGAAGTTGTCCAAATGCTCTTTTTATCAATCGAGGATTCACTACTTAGGGCATGTCATCTCCGGCGAAGGTATCTCCGTGGATCCAGCCAAGGTTGAGGCTATTATGGAATGGCCTGCGCCGACGAATGTCACAGAAGTACATATTTTTATGGGTTTAGTAGGATACTATCGACAGTTTGTGAAAACTTTAGACAACATTTGAAAACCCTTAGCAACTCCTGGTGTGTTGTATGATCCTAAAATTTCACATTTCCTTAGATTTGTGTGTCTTTCCTTAAGCAAACCTGCATATATGTTCATGTCTCAACTGAAACCCATGTACACATGCACAAAGAATGTACGACAAACTATGTATGGTGTGACCCTACTATTTCATCTCCAATCTGTTGAAACCCACTTGCGACTACCTATGTTCTCTCTTCTCCCTGACCTGTACAGATATCTAAATTGAAGTCCTTCTCCACCTATCCAAGATCTCCTTGAATCATAGTCCATCATGGTCCAACCCTCTCTATATCAAAAGAGTATCAAGTGTCTCCTCCTTCACCTTTTTCATTCTTTTATAATATTGAGTTATGAACTAACCCTAATCTCCAAAGTGAATGACGGTTGAGATTACTTCTCACCTCCCTTGATATCAATGGTTGATATTTAATTCATTAATGCTAATTATTTTAGCATTTCATTAAATAAAACTCAACTAATTTATAAAATCAATTTACTTTAATAATTTCTTTAATTAAATTAAATTACCAAGGTAGAAGGCTTTGGACGAATTCCACACATCTAGACACTTAGTCCTATGTGGAAGTACCTGTCTGATGCTACAAACATCAACACTCCCTCTTAGTGAGGAAGGTATTCTGCACCACTCCAAGTTTGTCCCGGAAGAACACAAAATTCCCTTTAACCAAGGGTTTGGTCAGAATATCTGCAATATGTTCATCTGTGGAAACATATTGAAGCTTGATTACTCCCTTCTTGATCATGTCTTAGATGAAGTGATACATGATCTTAATATTGTTGGACCTATCATGGAATACTATATTCTCATAGAGTTTTATACAACTCTAATTATCACGGTATATCACCATAGGTTCCAACTCTTGATCAAATAAACATGTAAGCAATTTGTGAATCCAAATGGCTTCACATCTAGCCATATGTGCTTCCATGTACTCTACCTATATTGAACTGATTGCTACAGAATTCTGCTAAACCATGTAGCCATTGATGATCCCAAGCTAAAGTATCACCCTGAGATGCTCTTTCTGTCTATTGCACTCTCTACCCAATCTGAGTCTGAAAATCCTTGCATCCTCACTCCATCACCTCCAAGATACGCCAATCCATGATCCATTATACCTCTCAAGTACCTGAGTACATCCTTCATTGTTATCCAATTCACCTACCTCGGCTCCACCATGAACTGGCTCAAGGTGTTCACAGTAAAACATATATCTGGCCCGGTGTTGATCAAATACATCAAGGACCCTATCGGTTACTTGTATATCCTGGGATCCACCAACTCTGAATCTGAAGTCACAACCTTTTTTAGGTTGGTAACCATAGGTGTATCCATCAATATATAGTCCTCCTTCATCCTGAATCTCCTCGATATCTCGATTATGTACTTCCCTTAACCAAGGAATATCTCTCCTAATACCTGCCATAACTCTAACCCCAAGAAATAATGCATCACGCCAATGTCCTTCATCTCGAACTATGTAGCTAAATATACTTTTCACCCTACAATAAGCTCCTCTCCACCTATGAGAAAAAAATCATCCATGTACAACACCAAGATAAGTGGATCAACCCCAACAAGTATGAAGTACAAGTTAGGATCTGCATCACTCTTGGTAAAGCCTATACTCTKAAAGTATCTRAMAATSTTAKAATACCATGCCATGGGTCTCTGTTTGAGTCCATACAAATATTTMTTAATCYTGCACATATGAGACTCCCTCCCATGTACCTCAAATCCCYGAGGTTGTTCTATATATACTTCTTCCTCAATGATCTCATGGAGGAAATTTGTCTTCACATCCATCTTTTGAATCTTCCACCTCATAATTGAAGCAATATAAATAACAACTCAAATAAAAGCATCCTTGGTGATTAGAGAAAATTTCTCCCTGTATTCCACTCCCTCTCTCTAGGATAATCCTCTCTCCACTAACCTCATCTTGAACTTTTTGATGCTACTAGTTGCAACATACTTGATCTTGTAGAGCCACCTGGAACTCACAACTGACTTGCCCTCTGGTATCGACACTATGTCCCAAACATAATTCCTCGTGATAGAGGTTTACTCATCCACCATGGCATCCCACCAAACCTGTTGATATGTTGCTTCTTCAAAACTATAAGGCTTGAAATCAATGATGCTACTCATATGTGCCATATAGTTCGGAAACTTCCTCGAAGGCCTACTCTCTCTGAATGCACTCCTAGGAGAACCTCACCAACATATCTCAATGTCCACAATAGCCACTTGGGTCTCCTAATAGAACTGGAAGGGGATAAATCATCCTCCCCACCTGAAGTCTAACTCCCTAAATTGGAATTTGTTGAGTTTTTCTCATATTTCGGAGCTTGTCCACCGTCACTATTGATGACTCCTGCGATCTCCTATATGCCAAGTTCTCCTCAAACTTAACATATTTTCTCACAACTGTCTTCTGATGTGCTAGTATGAAGATCATGTAATCCTTTGAGGTCTCGTTGGACCCCAAAAATATATTCTTTTGTCCTAAAGGCTCCATCTTTATCCTCTTCTCCACAAGCACATAGATGTAGACTGGACAACCAAATATCCTCAAATTTCTTATCGTTGGATTCACCCATGAGAATGCCTCCTCCAGAGTCTTGTCCCCTAATATCCTATGTCGACTATTGTTATGAACATATATTTGTGTGTTACATGCCTCTAGCCAAAGAAACGTAGGCAACTCCTGGTCATGTATCATAACCTTGGTAGAATCGATGATGGACTTGTTCTTTCTCTCTACAGCTCCATTATGTTAAGGGTTGTATGAGACTATAAACTCGCTCTTGATCCCTACATCCTTACATAAATCCTTGAAGTAATTGGAGGTGTACTCTCCCCCATTATCCAACCTCAAGACCTTGATCTTATTTCTGGTATGGTTTCCACCTGAGACCTAAACTCTTGAAACCGACTGAAGACCTCATCCTTAGTCTTCATAAATAAGATCCAAGTTTTCCTGGAAAAGTCATCAATGAACGTCACACAGTACAACTCTCCCTGCATTGATGCTACTGACATCGGTCCATTGACATCTAAATGTATAAGATCCAAGATCCCCTTGGACCTATTCTCACTTCTTGGAAAAGCAATTTTGGAATTCTTTCCTAGTGCACACCCTTTGCACACTCCCTACTTCTCAACACTAAACTATGGAATAATTCTAACAATCCCCCTTGGAATTGACAATGCCTTATAGTGCAAGTGTCCCAACTTCATATGCCATAGCTCACATGGGTTATCATTTTCATGTACCAAATCCTGAACAAGATTTCCATGCAACCTATATAAATTCCCCTCTCTAGCTCTAACGACCATTGCTATGTTTGGGCTAGCTTTCTCTAGAAGTATGAGTAATTTCTCTCTCTGAAAAGTAATGGAAAAACTTCTATTTAATCTACTAAGATCTCCTTGCATATCTAATAGTTTGATTCTAATTGTTGTGGATATGATATCTGACCTCCCTCTTAGAGTGAGAGCTCTAATACCATGTTGAAATTTCTTACTTTGGCACCTAGGTATCTTGTTATCTAGTGATTTCCTTGTTGTAAATCAAATTAGCAAATCACAAAAAATAATACACTTGCTAGAATAATCAACTCAATTAAATAGCAGAAGAAATACTTGAAACCAAAATCTCAAACATAATACACAAAGATATTACTCCCATCAATTAAGATTATCATTCAAATAACTTCAAAGCTTACAAGGGATCCCTTACTAGGAAAATGGCCCATAGAGAAATACATAAAACTTTAGACAACACCTGCAAACCCTTAGCAACTCCTCATTTGTTGTAAGATCCCAAACTTTCATATTTCTTGAGATGTACACACCTTTCCTTAAGAAAACCCACATATATGCACATGTCTCCATTTAAATCCATGTACACATGCACAAAGACTATACGACAAACTCTGTACGACGTGACCATGCTGCTACAGCTCCAATCTACTGAAACCCACTTACGATTGCCTCTGTTCTCTCTACTCGTTGACCTATATTGATCTCTATATGGAAGTCCTTCTCCACCTATCCAAGATCTCCTCGAATCACAGTCCACAATCCTCCATAATATAACCATCTCTATATCAAAAGAGTATCAAGTCTCTCCTCCTTCACCCTTGCCATGCTTTTATAATATTGATTTATGACCTAACCCTAATCTCCAAAGTGATTGATGGTTGAGATTGCTTCTCACATCACTTGAGATCAATGGCTAATATTAAATTCACTAATGTTAATTACTTTAGCATTTCATTAAATAAAACTCAACTAATTAATAAAATAACTTTACTTTATAATTCCCTTAGTTAAATTAAATTACCAAGGTAGAGGGATTTGAATGACTTCCTCACGTCTATACACTTATACATGTATTGAAGTACCTCTCTGATGCTACAAACATCAACACCTTCACTCCCCCCAACACTCAGAAGCTTATTGGATTGAAAAAAATATGTCATTGACCTAAAACATCATAAGGGTGCTTATACCATACCATGCTATTATGTTGAAAATTATATTGATGAGATAGGGAGAACTCTATGTATCAAATCAAAGAACATTGCACGGATATAAATTATAACTGGGTTAAGAGATCTTCCTTGTTGATCATTCTCAAGACATTGGCCATCTAATTTGCATGGAAAACAATAATATCATTATGAGGATGGAACACTAAGGTAAAATAAGGGTTTGTGAGGCCCTTGAAATTGAATTGAACAATAACATCAACAGAGATGAAGGTTTTAAAATTCAAGAAACATGGAGGCATGTCATTCAAAAATTAAAAATTAAAAATGAAGACAATAATAATTTGGAACAATTTATTCGTCTCGCTCTCTAGTTTTCATTCTTATGGATTATGAGATCATTAACTATTGAGCTTAACAACTTCCTAACAATGATCCATTCTAGTGGATTGAAACATCAAGTAAATTAAAAAATATGAACACAGCTCCATCCCTCCGAAAAACTTGCTGCGTAAAATGAATACTTTAATCTTGAACTTATGTCACTACATGGAACAAAGGAAATATAAATTCTATTTTTTTTAGCATTTCTAAGCTGAGTGAACCACTATAGTACACCCAAAGTGTCATTTCCAATTGTAAATCCTTTTCATTTCAACTAAAAAAGACTTCCATTTTCCCTAGATGTGAGCATTTATATAATATTTAGAGGTATACAATTTCATTTTGTTTTTTTTTATTTATATTTCTGATTTTCTCCATTTTTTATCTATGCTCTTTGTCTTATGCCTTGGGAGTTCTCAACAAATCAAAAACATAGAGGAAACTCTTTTATTTTTTGCATATACTCTTTGTTAATATTTTTGGTGTAACTTCGAAAGATATTCGTGTATATTTGTATTGGTCAAACCTTTAAAAGGTCATTGTAATTATCTTGCATAAGTCGGCTAAAAAAAAATCATTATTATTATTTGTTATTTTATTTGTAAATGTAAAAAACCCTATTGAGGCTAGTTAAAGTCAGCCATGTTTTTATGGGTTAGTTATGTGAAAAGACGCGACTTTTCGGAGTGAAAATATGCGACTTTTTGGATGGGAAAAATAGTATAAATATAGGTCTATTCTCCCTCATTTGGATATTGTTGTAGCTCGCATCTCTTATGTATTTGAGTCTGTGAGGAGGTCTAGCATAAGAGTCAAGTGAAGGTGTTCTTGGTTTATTGTTATTGGTCCTTGGTCTTTTGATCTTGATCTCTCTTGTGGAAGAGCTACAACGCATCGTTGAACTGGTTGAAGGAATATGTACGAAGGAATTTTCTTGTTGGGTTTTCTCCCTCATGAGGATTTCCTAGGATAAATATTGTGTTCTCCTGTGTACTGTGATTTTTTTATCTTTCAGTGATCCTTGTGCATATAATGGTTATTAATTAAATGTTGATTTAAGATAACTGTAATGGAAATTTTTAAAATTCTAACATGGTATCAGAGCAGGGTTGTGCTAACTCCCTCATGGGAGGGACCGGGATCCTGAGGGAAGAATCGCCATCATGGGGAGATTCAAGTCTTTTGGTTGTATATATTTAGTTGGTCTTTTGGTTGTAGAGTGTCGAAGAGATTCTAATCTACTTTGATCAATTCTCCAATGGCGAGCCCGTGAAAAATATTTTATATCTCCATGGACAAGAAAAACATCAACAACCGCAATATGTGTCGTGGGACTCATCTAGCTTGCAATTGGAAAGCACAAGTTGTAAATGTGCGTGTTGCTTCATTTGATTGGAGATGCAGTGGGATCTGCAAATATGTGGAAAGAATAAAGTATGTGCATGCATGTTTTGGGAGAGTCGATTCAAAATGACATTTGAACCATGACAGGAGGGACGACATTCGACCAGTGGCTTCTGGATGTTGCAGATATCGAATAGTTTGGGCGGAGGTGGATGTTGCGACATAAACCTGTTTTTAGGATAATAGAGGATCATGGTCTATTGGATTTTATCGTGGAATAAATCCATTCACACTACATCCGAGGAGGATGTAACTCTGAATGACAAAATCTCAGCCTTTCCTGATGCTAATTTTGTATTTACATGTGCATTCTCCTCCAAAAATCATGGTCCACAAGATTCTTGCAGTTGTGGAACTACAACATGGTCCTCTGGTTCCATTCCTCATAGCCATAATTTAACAGCATGTGGGTGAATATTTGTCAAAGAGGGCCCATGCATATCAAATTTCCACTAGGGAAAGAGAAGTCGAGCATCCAGATTTTCAAGGGAATCGATGAAGTTTGGACGTTGGCTAATTTGTGGAGAGATAAGATGAAACGAGAATAGCATATGTAAAGGGTCCATAAGTAACCCATGAGCATTGGAAGGATTATATTGTAAATCAAAATTGAGTGGATTTTTCATAGGAATAATGATAAGCGAAGCTCTAATAATGGCTTTAGCAGTGATGGGCAGTAGTAAAACTCTATCGTAAATAGGCATTGTAGATGAGAGTGGTTAGTTAAGGAGGGATGAAGGCATCATGCTTTTATTCCTCACTTGGGTGCTCCCAGAACTCTTTGAAAGAGGAAGAGAGGAGCATAAACACTTGTATGAGTTCTGGGATAGAGAATTTCCTATAGAACAACAACCTCATTTAGACTTTGGTTGTCATATCCCTGGATAGTGATAAAGAAATATGAATGTGGAAACAACCCTGTGTGAATGGAGGCTTCATCATATACATGGTTATTGAGAAATACTATCATAAGGTCGCCACCTTGATCATTATATGTATCATGAATAGGAAGTGTATTTGCAAGGATCATTGCAGCAAACTTTAGAACACGAAATATTCTTGTTTTCCTCTTATTTTGTTTTGGGCAAGTTTCCATGGAAATGCTTGTTCCATGGAGATGTTCTTGTCCTTGTTCTAGGCAGGTTACCATGGATACCTGGTTAGTATATTGTGGTGATTCTAGGCACATGAAAGTTTACCGAGAATATTATACTATGTGACACTCATGGATCTTCTTCATGAAGACCAACAATGAGGTCTTCAACATATTCTAAGAGTTCGGGGCTCAGGTAGAGAACCTGGTAGAGAAGAAGATCAATATCAGCACGAGTATTTGTTGAGGAGTGATTGAGATGGACATATGAAGTAGTGACAAGACCCTCTGCAGTTGATATCACATAAATCTTGTGTCAATGTGTTGATGTGGTGGTTACCATGACATTGTGTACTTTGGAAAATGGAAATATTGTCACAGAGTCATAGAGGGAGCAGACTGTGAAGCAGACTAAACAAGAAGGGTTTTCAATGATAGAGGGAGTTGGACTCTGAGTTCGATATGAAGGATCTTGGTCTAATGCACTATTAATTGGGACTAGAGGTATGGAAAAAGTCAGGTTAAATCTCCCTAAATCAAGGGAAGTATGCAGTGGAAATCCTGAAGAGGTTCAGGATGTTGGATTGCAAGGCAATGGCTACACCTATGGTATCAAATTTGAATTTGTTGTAGGATACGACTTCATAGATTGTGGATGTTACTTTATATAGGAAGATGGTGGGTTCATTGATGTACTTGATGAACATGAGACCAGATATATGTTTTTAACACCCTAAGCCAATATATGGAGCAACCCATGCAAGTTCATTTGGTAATAGTAAAACATGTGATGAGGTACCTTAAGGGTACATTTGATTATGGTCTCAGGTATGTGACAGACCATGATTTCAGGTTATATGGATATTCAGATTTAGATTGGGTTGGCAGTATTCCTGATCGGAAGAGTACTTCGGCATATTTCTTCATTCTAGGCTCCAGTATGGTTTCATGGAGTAGTAGGAATCAGTTATGTGTAGCACACAGTATGGTTGAGGTAGAGTATTTAGCAACATGTGTAGCAGTAGTGTGTCTTCGAGAATTTTTGTCTAGGTTATTTGGTCTCGGGCTGTAGGTGACATGAATTTTGTGTGACAAACAAAGTTGCATGAAGTCGTCATAGAACTATGTGGTCTATGACAGGTTGAATCATATCGAGATCACATATTACTATATCAGGGATATGGTGTAGAAGGGAGCATTGAGGATCTAATTTCATGACTATTAAGGATCAGGTTGTGGATGTGTTTACCAAGTCGTTTTCGAGGATGAATTTTGAGTACTTCAGGGACAAGATTGGCATGGTCCCTCTTTGGATGGATTATTCCGATCCAACATGAAAAAGGGTTGGAAAAGGTGGAACTCATCCAACATGAAAAAGGATAGCACTGAGTGTTCTCATCCAGCATGAAAAAGGGTTGGCACTGAGTGCTCTCATCCAGCATGAAAAAGGGGTGGAACTGAGACAGGTGGAACTCGTACAACATGAAAAAGGGTTCGCACTGAGTGTTCTCATCCATCATGAAAAAGAGTTGGCACTGACACAGGTGGATCTCATCCAGCATGAAAAAGGGTTTGCACTAAGACCGAGGGTGCACATGATCAGGTATTGATGCATTTCACGGTAGTGGATGTCTTGGGGATATGTTGTAGCTATTGAGATTTACCCACGGACCTTGGATGCATGGGGTGAAGTCATGTTTCACTATGGATATCCGAGGATGTATAGATTTGCATGTTAAAACAATCAATGGATGTGAGCTTGTGTGGTATCAAACTTGGAGTCTATGTCTGGAAGAATACCTTCCTATTTAAGAGGGAGTGTTAATATTTTTGGTGTACCTTCAAAAGATTTTCTTGTATATTTGTATTGGTCAAACCTAAAAGGTCATTGTAATTATATTGTATAAGTCGGCTCAAAAGAATTTATTATTTGGTATTTTATTTGTAAATGTAAAAATCCCTATTGAGGCTAGTTAAATTCGTCCCTCTTTTTAGGGGTTATTTATGTGAAAAGATGCAACTTTTTGGAGTGAAAAGACGTGAATTTTCAGATGGAAAAAATAGTATAAATATAGGTCTACTCTCCTTCATTTGGATATTGTTGTAGCTCACATCTCTTGTGTTTCTAAGTCTGCGAGGAGGTCTAGTGCAAGACTCAAGTGAAGGTGTTATTGGTTTATTGTTCTTGATCCTTGGTCTTTTGATCTTGGTCTCTCTTGCTACAACACATCATTGTATTGGTTGAAGGAATCTATACAGAGGAATTTGGTGGTTGGGTTTTCTCCCCCATGAGGGTTTCCCAGGATAAATCCTGTGTTCTCTTGTGTATTGTGATTATCTATTTTTCAATGATCCTTGTGCATATAATGGTTATTGATTAAATGTTAATTTAAGATAATTGTAATGGAAAATTTTAAAATTCTAACACTCTTTTCCCTACACCTCATGCAATCTCAAAAAAATAAAAAATAAAATTTCATTTTCTAGGTACACTAAATGAAACCAAAAACATAGTTTTCAAAGTAAGCATCCATTTCAAGGAGTTTACAAAATAATAATAATAATAATACTCCATTTCTCATTTCTAACATTTGTTATATTTTTGTAACAACCCTTTGGTTTAAAGTTACTTTATTGAAATAAATATCTTGAGTTCATGTCCTTT
>JZKD02S1759183.1:31388-44207 GCA_000966675.3 Picea glauca
TATCGTCATTGATAAGGATCTGCCCTTTTGTGAGGGTGCATCCTTTGTTTGCCATCCGGTCCGCTTCTCCATTCAGATTTCTAAGAATGTGGTAGAACTTGTAGGAGGTGAACGCATGAAGGAGTCTTTTCAATCTGCCCAGAATTTTATTGAGGCTAGCATTGTTGAAGAGATCTTCCGAATTTAATTTTTTAATAAGAAGCTCTGAATCTCCAAAGACTTGGAGGACTTTGTCTCCCTTTTCTCTTGCTATTAGGCAGGCTCTGAGAAGGCCAAGGATCTCTGCTTGGTTGTTGGTCTTCTGGCCTAGAACCCAGCAGAAGCTGTCTCTTAGGATCCCATCCGAAGAGTAAATGATCCCTCCAGCACCAACGCTCCCGGGATTTCCTTTGGAGGCCCCGTAAAAAAAAAATTGTGGTGAGTTTTTTAGATTTCCACCAGTTTGTGAATCTATCTTCAGGTTCTCTTATTCTCCACTCCGGATTTATAGTTTGAGGACCGAGGAGATGTTTGCGAGGAGAGGGCTCCAACAGACTAAGCCATCTTCTTTCTTTAGGACGTAGCAGAGGATCTTCGTTGAAGTACTGATGTTTGGCTGTTTCCAAGAGGAGTGCTTTAGCTTTGACAACAACCTGTAGGGGGGAACGAGAATGTCCATTAAAGATTTGATCATTGCGAGCCAACCATAGCTGCCAGCAAACAAATTTGGGGGCTGCTGTCCAGATTTTTCACGAGAAGGATTTGGTGGGAATGCCATGGGGGTAGATGTTGTTCCAAGAGGCGGACCAAGTAGCGACTGTGCTCCGAGGGAAGGCTGGAATTTGCAGATCCAGTAGAGAAAGTCTCCACACTTCCTTGGCGAAGTTGCACTCCAGGAATAAATGTTGGGCTATTTCAGAGTTTCTTTTGCAGAGTTCGCACCTATGGGGCCTTGCAATTTTCCTTTTCTCTAGATTATCTCCTGTAAGAAGTTTATTTTGCACCACCGTCCAGAAAAAAAATTTCACTTTGGGGAGAGCTAGATTGTCCCAAACTAACTTCCAGAAGGTGGGGGGATGATTGCTATCCTTTGTGTTCTGAAGAGCTTTGTATCCAACTACTATGGTGTAAGTTCCTGACAGTCCCCATGCCCAGCTGTCCCTTATATTTCGATTTTCAGGATTGGAGCCTTCCAGCAGTTAGGCGAGGAGATTTTTTTGCTGTGTTAGCCAGTCTGGGATGCCATTAAAGTCCCAACCGGCCCAATCTCCCCGACAGTCCCACATCGAGATGTCGAATAGTCTGATTTTGCCTGCCCGAGTTAGCCAATCTCTGATTTCAGCTGTGTCTTGATTCGCCTCCAGAGGGTCGCTCCCCATAATTCTGTCTTGCCAAATGTAAGTGCTCTTGCCATTACCCGACACTTTGTACAGAGAGTTGTTGAAAAACGTGCTACTTTTGCAACATAATTTCCAGACTAGTGTGCTATTGACTGTGGGATCGAATTGCAGATTTTGGTATGAAGAATTTCAGGCGTATTTTCATAGAAGGGTGTTGCTGGTCGGATGTTTTGGCTCATGGACCATTTTCCATAATAATTTACCTCCCATCGCTTGGTTAACAAGGGAGGGATCTCAGATTTGGAGGCCCCCCTCTTCTATCGGGCGCCGGACCAACTCCCAATTTACTAAATGTATTTTGTTTTTGTTTCCTTTCCCCCCCTGCCAGAGAAATTCCCTTAATATCTTTTCAATCTGATCCATGACAGTTCTGGGAGCAAAAATGAAGGCCGACTGATAAATTGGAAGCGCAACCAACTGTGATTTGATTAATATGAGTTTTCCAGCGTTAGTTAAGCAGTAGCCGCCCCAAGCTGCGATCTTTGATTTGAGTTTGCAAATGATGTCTGTCCAGAGTGACCTTCTGTTGGCTCCATTTGTTATGGGCAGGCCGAGATATTTTATCCGATCCCAGGTGGCATGCCCTCTAAACCCCAGTATATTCATGATATTATTGAGCTCTTGTTGTCATGTGTTCCAACTGTATATTTCACTCTTACTCTCGTTGATAAGGGCTCCAGAGACACTGCAGTAGATTTGGAGGACAGAGTCAAAGGCTTTAGCTATTCTGGTGGAAGCACCTCCAAGGAGCAGAGAGTCATCTGCAAAGAGGGAATGATTCAAAGGAACGACTTCTGAGGAGGATTTTAGGCCAAGAATAGAGCCAACTAATCTTTCAGCTGTGAGTTTTCTGCTGAGTGTGTCAGCCATTAAGATATACAGAAAAGGAGAGAGGGGGCAACCCTGCCTAATGCCTCTCCAGGCTTGGAAGAAAGTAGAGGGTCGACCATTGACAAGGGGAGCAATCCAAGGGATTTCGATGCAGGCATTTATGAGCTGAACAAAATGAGGCGAGAAGCCAAAGGCAAGGAGGGCCTTGATGAGGAAAGAACGGTTGACTCGATCAAATGCATTTGCCATATCTAATTTAATCAACATACCTTTCTCTTTTCGCTTTTTGCTGGAATGGATTGTCTCCTAGACTTGTATGACATTGTCAAGAATATTTCTGCCTTCCACGAAGCCTCCTTGAGGACTGGAGATTAGCCTCTTGAGCAAGGGCTTGATCCTATTTGCCAGCAGTTTGGCCAGAATTTTATAGGAGGCATTACAGAGTGAAATGGGTCTGAACCTAGCAAAAGTTTCTGGATTGGATTCCTTGGGAATTAAAGCGAGGTAAGTGGAGTTGATTCCTCCACCGATATTAGCTTTTCTCATAAATCCCTTTATCATTTTTTGAAGATCTCTTTTGATGATATTCCAGTAGACTTTATAGAAATGTATCGTGAATCCATCCGGGCCTGGAGCCTTATCTGAGCCCATGGACCAAATGACTTTGATGATTTCCTCCTCTGTTACCTCTCTGATGAGTGCAACGTTGTCTTCAGGTCTGAGGAGGTGAGGAATATTGTCAAGGAAATCTGCAATTTCTCCTTCAGTGGCTTGGGTTCCTTCACTAAACAGATTTCTGAAGTGGCTGTCTGCTGCAGCTTTGATTTGGGTGAAGCCTTTGCTGACCTGGCCCTCTGCTGTCTTTATTTCAGAGATGTGATTCCTTGACAGCCGGGCTCTATATTGTCTGTGGAAGAAGGAGGTGTTCCGATCCCCTGCCTTTAACCACAAAATCCTGGACTTTATTCTCCAGTATTCTTCTTCTTGTCGAAAGGATCGATATGCTGAGACTTGTGTTTTTGTTTCTTGTTCCAGAAGTTCAGCTGTAATCTCTTTGCTTTCCATTTCTGTTTGCAAGGCCTCCAGATTATACACTGCTTCTTTCCTTGTGCTGATTGGAGTAGGGGCAGGAGTCTTTATCCATTCCTTTAGAGCTTGTTTTGTGGCTTTCAGTTTTTGTTCCCACACGAAGCTTGAGGATCCTGAGAATGGTTTGTCCCAGGCTTCTTTAACAGTTTCGTAAAATCCTTCTCTCTCTATCCATAAGGGGATGGAAGGAAAAGGAAGGGGCCCGAGATCTTCCTCTTGCTCAAGAAGCAGCTGAATCGGCTTATGGTCAGAAGTAAGCTTGGGTAGAATTTTGTTTTTGATTATCTTTTTGTCCATAATGAGGGAACCTTGAACCAGAAAATGATCCAGCCTAGCAGAGATATGGTCTGTCCCATTTCTATTATTGGACCAAGTGTAGAGGCCGCGAATGGGACTGAAGTCTAAAATATCCCAATGTTGCTGAAGTTCTTCCACAAAGGTCAGCATCGGGTCTCTGCTGATGGAGCCACCTCTTTTCTCTTTTGATTTCAGAACTATATTGAGATCTCCTGCTAGGATAATGTTGCTTGGATTGTGCTGATCTAAAAAGGCTAAGAGAGAGGCCCAACATTCTCTTTTTTCGGAGTAAATGACAAGAACATAAAAGTTAAATAAGGAAATAGTCAACTTACTTGCATAATGTGTCAGCTCCGTGAAAATCCAATGTTGGGTTTCATGAGTTTTGTTCAGCGAGAAAGCATCTTCTGTCCATAGAGTTGCCAGCCCTCCGGAAGAGCCCCTTGAACTTACTACTATGCCAACTTTCTTCTTCCACTTTGATTTGCTGATGTCTAGTAGTATTCGGTCTTCTATCTTTGTCTCTTGGAGCATGAGGATATCTGAGGGTTCTAATTTCTGGAGGTCCATGAATGCTTCAGCTTTGGAGGCGTTCCCTAGTCCTCTACAGTTCCAAGAGGTGAGCTTCATGTTTAACTTAAGAGGAGGGGGATGGGCCTCCCTTTGTAGGCCTTGATCTGGTGTTTTTGCCGATGGACATTTCTATGGTGGATTGACTTCCTTGGACTTTGAGTCTCTATTCTTTCTCTTCCCTTAGTTCTTTGCGAGATTTCCTTCCTTCTCTTTTAGTGGGGTGCTCAAAGGTTTCATCCTCTGAAGAACCAACACTTTCAGATTGTTTTGTCCTTGTTATTTCAGCGTAAGAGGGATTGGGAGGGCTGCCTTGTGAGGCCTCTACCTATTTAGCTGCTCCCTTTTCTTTGTTGAGTGGAGGGGCTTCTAATTGCACCTGATTTTCCTTAATTTCTCCTGCTTGGTTGTTCTATGGGTTGTCTAGTTCCTTCGGAGTTTCGTCCTTTTCTTGAGTGTTCTTGGAGCTGCCTGAAGCTCCTGTGGTGTGCCTTTTGCCATTTCCCTTTTTTTGTTGGGAGTTCTTTTGTACTACTATCCATTGGTCCTCGTTTGGCTTGTCTGCTTGCTCCTCTAGTTTTTTCTTGCAGTGCTTTGCAAAGTTCCCATGACCATGGTAGTATTTGCATTTGAAAGGAAGCTGCTCATAATTCAATTCCTGGATATGAGTCCACCCAGCAACGGTAACCTTGATTGCTTCAGGCAAACCCTCTTCCAGGTCGACTTCGACGCAGATTCTAGCGCATGAGAACTAATCTTTCCTTGTTGCTTGATCAATGTATTTCCCGAGTGCGTTTCCAATGATCTGGAAGGTTTTTTGGTTCCAACAGTGAAGAGGTAGATGTGGGAGGCGCACCCACACCGGAATAGCATTAGGTACATCCTGAGAGGGATCAAAGTTGGGAGACCACTTGTTTAAATACAGTCCTTTCGGTCCCATGAAGTAAGGGCCATTTCGGAAGATTAGACTTCTGTCATCTGAGTTTTCAAAGACGAAAATGAAGAATCCCTTGCCTACGAAATAACTCTTGACCCCCTCTTTAATCAAAGGAGACCAGTTTCTTTGTGTCCAATCCTCTACTGACTTTGGGGACGGCTAGAGGCCCGTGAACTGGCCTATAAGCCCTCTTTCAGCAAGATTCAGGGCAGCTTTGCATGTCTCTTCTTCAGGAAGAGCAACCGTGGGGATCGAATCTAGTTTCTTGACAAACTTCTGCTGGCTGGCCGTGAGGGGGCATTTTGGAGTTGCGACAATTAATGCTTTGAAGGCAGAGATCTCAGGAGGCGGAGGAGGGACAGAGCCCCCACTGGAATCCATTGGCGAGACTCTGCAAGAGCCCTACATCCGCGGGGATGCTCAGGCTGGATCACAAATGATCGAGGACTCCAATCTGCCAGACTTCGGCTGAGGAAACAAATGCTAAGGGGGCGCTGACCTGTGGCCAGAGGCGCAGAGCTGGGCCGACGGCTAGGTCAGGTCACAGAGTTTGAATCGTTCCGAAACCCTTTTTTTTTTTTAACTAACCTTCCTCAAGATGAAATGAAATGGGTTAACAAATTAAATATTTTAATAATATTTGTTTATTCTAATAAATACATTAAATAGATTTAACAAATTAAATACATTTTTAATAAATATATTACTAAAGTATAAATATATTAGAACATTAATAAAGCATTATTACACTAATAAATTAATACATTAATAATGCATAAATAAAACAGAAATTCATTACCAAAGTATTAATACATTATTACATTAATATAAAATCTAAATTAAAATACTAATTTACATTAATATATAATAGTATTAATACATTATTACATTTATACAAAATCTAAATTAAAATATTAATTTACATTAATATATAATGTAACATATTAATTTATATTAATTAATTAATGAATTTACTTCATTAATATATTATTACAATAATAATTGAAGAAAAATACATTTAATACATTTATAGAGTATTTATGAATAAAGTGATAAAATAATACATGATTAAAGTATTAATACATTGACTTTAATGATGTTATTAATACATTATTAAAGTATTAATATTTTAATGTAAAAATTAAAGTTTTAATACATTAATGTATAATGTAACACATTAAATTATTGATACATCAATAATCCATTATTAAAATATCAATAAATTAATATAGTAATTGACAATGATAAGAAGGAAAGATTGTCTATGGTTGATCGTGGTTGTCCTTCATCATTGTTGATGGTGGTTGACCATGACGATGACTCACTATGATTGACCGAGGTTTATTATGGTTGACCATGCCCATGATTGACCTTCGTTGACCATGTGATTCATTTATTCTGGTGGGCCATGTTGATTATATTTAACCATAGTTTACTATGGCACTACTTCATTACAATGTTGATCATGTTTTGTTCATCACATTGCAACATCAAGTTTTGTTCATCACATTGTGACATCAAATTTTATTTGTCACATGACATCATCAGGTTATGGTTATCAAATTAGGACAAAGGGTATTTTTTGTCACATTATGGTGTTGGAATAGGTATTTGATAGACCGACAGTGGGTTATGTTCGTCACATTGCGACGTCAAGAAATGTTTGTGTGGTGTATGTTTTTCACATTGCTACATTGGGTTGTGTACATCAAATTGTGACAATGGGTTTTGTTCATGACATTACGATGTTTGAGAATGTCTGTCACAATGTGACATTACGATATGTGCATTAGATAGTGATGATAGGGCTATGTTCATCACATTGTGACGTTACAATGTTTGCTACATTGCAAAGTGACTATGTTTGACACATTGTGACGTTTGGAAATGTTTGTCACATTGCGATGTTAGGATATGTGTGTCACAGTGCAACATGAGAAAATGTTCACCACATTGCGACAAGAGGGTGATGCGCGATGTTTATTTATGTTCGTCACAATGTGACATTACTATCCACATTGCGAGGACATGGGTATGTTCCTCACATTGCGATGTCAATTTATGCTTATCACATTGTGATGTTACTATGTTCAACAAATTGCAATGTTGCTATGTTTTTTAGATTACAATGTTACTATGTTCGTCATTGTGCGACGTTACTATGTTTACACATTGCAACATCACTATGTTCTTCATGTTGTAACGTCTGGTTTTGTTCGTGATATTGCAAAGTCGGGTTATGTTCATCACATGACAAGTTGGTTTGTGTTCGAAACATTATGAAAATGAAGTTTTGACGATGTTTTTAAAAATAAATCTAAGTAAGTGTTTCATTTATGAAAAAGATAGGAACTTTGAATTGATGTGATATATTACATAGAAGGAAATTTAGAATCATGCTTGATCTAAGGAAATTGATCATCAGATTAAATATATAAACAATACATTGTGGTGATAGGGGAATGTTTGTCACATTGTGACATCTGTTTATGTTCATCACATTGCCACAATAGGGCTATGTTTGTCACATTACAATGTCTATATATGTTCATCACCTTGTGATGTTACAATGTTTGTAACATTGCAACATGACTATGTTCGACACATTGCGAAGTTGGGAATTTTTTGTCACATTTCGATGCCAGGATATGTGCGCCACATTGCAACATGAGGAAATATTCGTCACATAGCGACGATATGGCGATGTGTGACGTATGTGTATGTTCGTCACAATGTGATGTTACTAACCACATTGTGAGGACATGACTATGTTCCTCACATTTCGACGTCAATTTATGTTTTTCACATTGTGACGTTAGTATGTTCAACATATTGTAATGTTACTATGTTCATCAGATTATAGCGTTACTATGTTCGTCATTACATGACGTTACTATTTTCAACGGATTGCAACATTACTATGCTCTTCACGTTGTAACATTCAGTTTTGTTCTTCAGATTATAACATCGGGTTATGTTTATTGCATGCCAAGGTTGGTTTGTGTTCAACACATTACAAAAATGAAGTTTTGGCGATGTTTTTAAAAATAAATCTAACTAAGAGTTTCATGTTTGAAAAATATAGGAATTTTGAATTGATGCAATATATTACATAGAAGGAAAATTAGAACCATACTTTTTCTTTAAGGACATTTATAGCATATGATCTTGAAATATAAAATCTATCGCTTTGAAATAAGCATATTTAAAAATAGAGTATGAATTTGTACATTCTTCCTTTTGGTGTTGCAAATTACGATTGTCAGGAAAACACAAAGGAAGGGTTTAAAATAAACAACCACTTTATAAAAGTTTATGTTTGACACATTGCAACGTTACTATGCTCGACATGTTGGAATGTTACTATATTCGAAAGATTGCAACATTATTATGTTTGTCACATTGCACAGTTACTATGTTTCTCACATTACAACGTTACTATGTTAATCACATTTCAACATTACAATGTTCATCATGTTGTAATGGCTGATTTTGTTCGTCATATTTTAATGCCGAGTTATGTTTTTTACATGACCAGGTTCGTTTGTCTTCGACAAATTATGAAAATAAACTTTTGGACAAGTTTTTTTTTAAATGATAACAAAAAAAGTTTGGACAACTTTAAAAAAAATGATAACAAAGTGTTTCTTTTGTGACAAAGATAGGAACTTTAAACTTATGTGATATATTACATAGAAGGAAATATGGAATCATAATTGTTCTAAGGGAAATGATAGCAAATGATCTTGAAATGAAAAATATATTCCTTCCAAATAATTTTTTCATCCAAATTAATTTTTTTTATAGAACGAAATAATTTTTTCATCGAAATTAAATTTTTTTATAGTAAAATCTTTTATTAGTTATGAAAGATATTTATATGTTTTGACAAATTTAAGTTATCTTCATGTCAATCAAAATAATTTTTTCATCGAAATTAATTTTTTTTATAGTAAAATCTTTAATTAGTTATGAAAGATATTTATATCTTTTGACAAATTTAAGTTATCTTCATGTCAATCAAAATATAAAATATTGTTTTTGTCTTTATATATTGTTATTATAAATTTGGTTTAAAATAAAAAATAGTGTTTTTCTTCTTGATATATTATATTGGTATTAGATATTTGGTTTACATTGAACACTTTATTAATTTTATTTGAAAATTTTAAATAAATTATATTTTATGTGTTAATTTTTTAACAACTATTTTAAATAATTTAATTGCATATATTCCGTGTGTCTCTATGTGAGGTGATTGCAATTTTTATTGTTTTTAGAGGAACCTTGCTCACTAAGAGTTTTATACATATTAATTCTTCTTAATCAGGTCTCTGTTAATTGTGTTTGGTTGGGTTAGAGATTCGATTTATCTTGAACTTTGTAAAGAACCCTTGTTTCTTTATTTTCTTTTGTTTGCTTTGAAGGTTTAGGGTGAACTTATAAGCATTATATATTCCTCTGGATTCCAGTAAATCTCTGCGTTTAAGAAATGGTTTAGGGTCTATGTTAGTCTTGGGTTTATTTTCTCTTAACCTTGTTTTTGCTTTGAAAAACTAAAAGTAGCATTTACTTGTGATTTTCTTTGATAAGCATTTAAAAAAATAAAAAAATTGTTTCATTTAGTTATGCATTTTGTTTGGTAGTTGTAGCATAGGTTGTTTAATATAAACGAAAATAGTTCCATTTTCCAAAGTTCCTTCTTTGATATTTCCTTGAAATTTTATTAGTTTGCATCTACATTGTAAAACGAAAAGAGCATTCTAGGAAAATTTTTGCATTTTAGGATCTTGGACTACTTTACTTTCAAAAGTTTTCATTCACAAATATTTAAAAGCCATTTTTCAAATAGTAGAACATAGTTTGATTTTTCACAAATGCTCTAAATTTTTTATTTCTTCTCTTTTTCCTCTTGTAAATACCATAAGTTGCACATCTGTACCCTCTTGACTAAATCAAGCCAATTAAAATCAAAGATTAACACTTAAAATAAACTAGGCTTTTTGTAGGTTTCACCAAGTAGTTTAGGCTCTAGGGCCTCAAAATAGATGTGGAGAGGAAACTCTTCAAGGTCGCTTAAAAAAATGTAAGAGTCTATGATAGAGAGTGTCAGAGTCCTGTTTCTCTAGTGTCGATTGGTGTAACTGTTCTTCCTTCCAATTAGTTGTTTTCTTAATTTTTCGTTAGGAACTTTTTAGTTTGTGCTTTGTGTTTTGTGCTAGATTAAACTTAGAGTGTCGGTTGATCATTTCAAAAGGTGGAAGATCAAAAAATCTTTCATTTTCATAGGATTCAGGGCCGACCACCGGTTACTTTGGATCCACCTTCGCCACTAGTGAGGCACAGGCTACATCAAGAGGGTTCATTTGAAGCAATCGGGCCACATGAAACTGTACCCGAGACAAATCCTAGAGAATACTTTCCTACACCGGAGGAGTCCACCGTTTCTTACCTTGACATTGAAGGCTTCAGGATCGCAAACCTTCCGATCACTAACTTATCAATGCCACTTCTTATTCAAATAGTCCCTCCTAATGTGACTTCACCTGAACGTTAATTTGTTAGACGGGTGACAATGGAAGAAAATAGTGCTAATTCTTCTGGGAATCCTCATAATCCCATATCGGTTGTCATGGCGGGAGGTGTCGTGCCTCCTCCCCCACCTCCACCTATCAAGACTATAGTTGTCTAGACACCCACTACTTCAGGGAGTGGCATAATCCCTTTAATGAATCTGACCATTGTTCCATCTATAAAGAAATTATCTGACGCTCCCTTTTCATATGGGATGTCGGGTTTTTACTCTAGTTTGACCCTAAACTACTCTACTCTACAGACTATTGGTTTGGAGGAGGGGAGCTCTAATTATCCCTTACAAGGATCTGTCATGGGAACCACTTCCCCATTCAAATATATCCCTTACGCTGAGGTTTATATCTCCCTCTGTCCCCTTTTCTCGGAGGTGCTTTCCAACAACCGATCAGGCCTAACACCAACTCTAGTTTGTTTAGTGGGGTTAGTCATGGAAATCAATACTACATGAATCTGGTAGGATATATACCTTTTTCTTTGTTTTATGCGTTTGGAAATAACTCTTTCTCATCGTCTTCTTTCTCGACAGGGGGAAACATCGTTTTTGGTCAACCAAAACCTATGCAAGGTTTCATCCATTCGAACAGAGTGATGAAAAGAGTTTACTCCTCACAAGGTCTTGGAAACTCTGCATTTTCCTGACTTGTCGAGAATTTGGAATGACCTGATATGTCATGATCCGTGTTGGTCCCCCATGATGACTAAGTTTCCCTTACACATCCCTAAGTTCGAAGAAAATCCTGGTGAGGATATAGGTGATCAAGTTATGACATTTCATTTATGGTGGTCATCAAAATCATTAAAGGATGATTCCATTCAACTTCGTTTGTTTCAGCGCACTCTTATAGCGAGTGCCGAAAAATGGTATACCGAGCTCCATATCACGAAGTACGCTTACTTTAACAACCTAGTGATGGTCTTCTTAAACCATTTTTAGTTACTGGAAATATATGATGCTAACACTGAGTTGTTGGCCAACTTCGAGCAAACAAAAGCCAACCATATCTTGAATTAGATTCGAGAATGGAGACGACAAAAAAGTTTGATCAAAGTTAAAGTCCCAATCACATTTTTTCTCGAGTGGTTCCTAAATTCCTTGGTGCCTTGTGTATCCAAAGACGTCGTGATGTCTGGGGTTTTTTTCCAAAGAAAAGGATATCATGAGAGCCCATAGTTAACTTACTCTCAATCTGGTATGTTGTACGAGATCCTGCCCGACTAACCATGGTCGACTTTCGACAAGAGCAAACAAAAATTTGGGCCTCACGTCGATGGCATAGTAGGCCCAACACAGAGAAAGACCACATATCATTTGAATAATAAATTAGAACAGTTATCGATTCAATAGGTTGTGTTAAGTACCTAAACCAGATCTACAAATATACTTCAGAAATAACCAAGAATAAACCATAAACCATTCACCATAACAATGAACACAAGAAATATCCAAAACCCATGAGGTAGGGTAACACCATATATTAATCCTTATGGAAGGATAAAACTCCTCAAGCAATCCTTGCTTGTACAATCAAAATATTCTTCACTCTGTTTCATTACATTACCTAGACTTCTTTATATAGCTCTCCCTATTTCCTAGGAACCTTCTATAGAGCCTTCTCACATTTATTACATCCAACTACCATAGTGGGCCTTTATTAATATAGTGGGACTAGTCCACCTTACATTCAATGACCACATTCCCATATACTAAATGACTTCCACTAATAACACATAACTACATTCCCATTGGGTACCTCCCTAGGTACCCCATATTACCTCGCTAGGTATACCACATTCCATCCCCCTTCACATGTTTCGTCCTCGAAACATTAGAAGAAACCATACAATATGACCGGCTAAGCAATGTAGCCAACTGGTACCAAGTACGACCATCCATACATCCCAATGGAAGTTGAACGTGATGTCTATATGCTACCTTTGCACCCTTATCTTTCTCTGCATCATGTCGCGGTTTCCCTGGGATTGTTTCTGTAGCTTGAGCTCTTCCGATAGTGTTGGTAGTCTTCCATGCACCTCTTGATCGGTTTCCTGTCTGGTGCCCTGCTGGTGCATAAATGTGTTGATGCACATGCCCTTGCCTTGATGACGTTTGCATCTCTATAT
>JZKD02S1759183.1:60110-77443 GCA_000966675.3 Picea glauca
TATATATATATATATATTATCGCAAAATATGGGAAACATTACATATGGTATTAGAGCAAAGGTTACAACAATTGGACCTTGAATAGGGCCAAATTAAGTACTTAGCACATATTTATATCTATGTAAAACTAACAAACCATTACTATTACAAACATAAAACTCTTTTCTATTTTTTGTTAATCATGGTAGCCCAGGATGACGCAGAAATCAGACTCGAGGGGAATCCTAAACAAAGACCTCCTGAAGAATTGAGACAGAATAGTGATGAAAGCTCACATACTGACATTCTCGAAACAATGAGGAATCTCATTATTAAGTTGCAGTTTTTCAAAGAAGACAATGAGAAACCAAAGAAGGCACATCAGGAACAACAGGAAATAAATGAAGTCCTACTGCGTAGTATAGTGACAATTAAAATCCCAAAGGGTGATAACCATGAAGAAAAGGTTAGTAGAAGGACCTCCAAGAATTCTGATCCTGAATTAGAAAAAGGGGAAAACTCATATGAAGGTACGCCTTCAGCTGAAGATAAAATAAAAATGGACAAAAAAAGAAAACAAGTAGATCACCTTGTGGGAGAATTTAAGAAAATGAAACCCGCTACCTTTGATGGGGAATCCAGAACAGGGGAGGAAGCTGAAGCATGGTTATTATACATCAAGAAGTATTTCCATATCTACAACTATTCCAGCAATATGAAGGTTAGAATGGCCATCTGTAATCTGAAAGGAAAATCCATCATTTGGTGCCCAGATCTGAAACTGGCCAAGGGCCTAAAGGAGAAACAAATGGAATGGTTAGACTTTAAGAAATAATTTAAGAAACCTATCTGAAAGTTATTATGAAATAAAAACCAAATAATTTTATGAGCTATGACTTGGTCAAATGGTGATGGAGGATATGATAAACAAATTCTTGGAATTACTAAGGTTCGTACCTTATATCCGGGAGGACAAAGTGAAAATCCATTGGTTCCTAAGATGTTTACCACATTATTACAAGGACATAATTGAATTTGATAATTCCAAGTCCTTGAGTGAAGTATTCAGGAAATCTCGAATATGTTATGACCAATACAAATAACAAACATAATTTCCTAAGGCTTGGAAAGACACAAAACAAGACAGAATGAACCAACGGAAGAAGGGATACCAACCAGCTCCTTATCGGAACACATCAAAACATTTTCCAAGGAGATATTTTCACTCCAACAATCCAAACACACAAGGAGGCGGTAAACTGATAAATTTCGGAACAAAGAAATTTGGGGACATCCCCCATGAACCACTAAAATGTTGGGAATGTGGAGAACCTAATCTAAGGAGGAACTGTCTACGTTTGATTTCATCAAACATAACTACTGTTCACAATTTACAAGAAGCCTCTATAGTAGGGGATGTAGGCAAGATCTTACATCGGATCAATGCAGTCGTGGATGATCGACAAGTTGACCACAATCCTCTGTGGTGGAAGTTGAAGGTAAAATCAATAACACTCGAATTTTTTTTTTGATTGATCATGGAGCTACATTAAGTTATATCACTCCTGGTATAGTGGAGTCAAAAAAATTTAAGAAAAAAAGACACGCAAAATCTTGGATGGTACAATTAGAAACATGAACGAAAAGAAAAGTTGTCAACTTTATTTCTGATTATGAGTTCAGTTTAGGTGGTCAAAACATAAATACAAACTTGAAGATTCTACCGTTAGGATCTTATGATGTAATTATTAGAATGGATTGGTTAGAAAGGTATAAAGCAGTGCTAGATTGTTATGAAAAATCCTTAAGTATAAGGACGAAAATGACACTACTAGGACAATTCAAGGTATACAAAAACCAAAATCAGTTAGATAGATTTCAACAATGCAATTCAAGAAATGCATGAGAAAGGGGTGTCAAGTTTATGCCATCCAAGTAACCATCCTATTAAGAAAATAAAATAAACCCAACTTGGAGGATTTTTCCGTATTGCATGATTTCAGAGATGTGTTTGTTGACGAGATACCTAAATTACCCCCATGGAGGGAGATAGACTTTTATATTGACCTACTACCTGGTTCAACCCCTATCTCGAAAGAACCTTACTGAATGAGTTTGCCGAAATTAACATAAATAAAAATTCAACTAAAGGAATTATTGGAAAAATAATATATCAGACCGAGTGTTTCACCATGGGGAGCACCAGTCCTCTTTGTGAAAAAGAAGGACAGAAACCTAATATTATGCATTGATTACAAACAATTAAAAAAGATGGCTATTAAGAACAAGTACCCCTTACTTAGGATAAATGATATATTCGATCAAGTAGGTGGGGCAAATATTTTATCGAAATTGGATTTATGATCTGGTTATCATCAAGTTAGGATAAAAGATGAGGACATAAGTAAAACAACTTTTCGAACGAGATATGGACATTACGAATTTGTGGTTATACCTTTCAGACTCACTAACGCGCCAACAACGTTTATGTGTCTAATGAAAAATATTTTCAGTCAGTACTTGGACAAGTCCGTGTTAGTATTTATTGACGACATTCTAGTATATTCTAAAACAAAGGAACAACATGAAGAACACTTAAGGATAGTGCTGCAAATTGTAAGAAAGCACAAACTCTATGCTAAATTCGATAAGTGTGATTTTTATCAGAAGGAAATACAATACTTAGGATATGTAATTCCTACAGAAGTCATTGCAGTCGATCCTGAGAAAATAAGAGCCATCTTAGAGTGGCCGATTCCTAAGGACATGGTAGACATCTGGTTGTTCATGGGAATCACTAGATATTATCACAGATTTATAGATGGATTTTCCAAAATTGTATACCCTATCAAATCACTACAAAAGAAGGGAACCAAGTTCAACTGGTCACAGAAATTTCAAAATAGTTTTAATAAATTAAAGGAATTATTAATGACCGCACCCATTTTAAAGGTAGCAGACCTAGACAAAGACTTCACCATCTATGCAGACGTGAGTAAAGAAGGACTAGGTGGTGTCCTAACTCAAGTAGGGCATGCTATTTGTTATGAGTCCCAAAAACTAAAGGAACATGAACGAAACTATGTAACTCATGACTTAGTGACACAGACCTATCGGCCCTCGGGCTGAGATCCGCTCATAGGATCGTTCTATATCTCCCTCGAGCTGAATCAGCTCTTTATATTCCTTGCTGGAATCACAAATTATCGATCCATAGGTCCTTTTGGTAGCTTCCCTATGTGAACAACACTAGGTGCAATCTCCCCTTCTTCGTGCGACCACAACGCTGTGACCAAGGCCCAATTCCAAAGGTGCTTGTCACAGCTCGCAAATCATGAGTTCGTGAGTCGAGACTCTCGACTCTTCCTTTCTAATCTCCTGATACCCGAAATGCCAATACAAATATAGCTCTTCCCTTGTCAGGACCTTCCTTACGCGACCACCAGCTAGGCTAAGCACTAGCACCTTTCGCTATTCTCCACTTCGCAGGTTTGAGTGTCCAACCTTGGCACCTTACCTTCACGAAACCCCGAGAAACAATATTATCTTTCCTTCTTGCATTCTTGCTACTCGCGACTTCACGAGTCCAAGGGTTGAGCTCTCATTCCCTTATCTCATGAATCACCGAGATGTGAAAGGTCAACGAGTGTTGACCCCTTCTATAGGTAATGCATGTCCACCTGTTAATCATGCGGGCCCTACCTTGAGGTTCTGCCATGCATCCACACTCATGCCTCACCTCTCGACACTTCGCGACTTCTGCAGTCAAGAGTAACTCCTCTCAACCTCCGAACCCCCGAATGTGCGATAGTCGATGGGGTTCCTAATCCAATGCTCCTCCCGTGACCTGGATCCAATGGCTATCCTCGCTCCTCGCGATTTCACAACTTTGAAACTTGGAGCACCCAATATTTGGGCTCTCACCTTGCGAACCTTCGAGTTCTTGAGATCCTTAGATCTCTCCCACCTGTCCTCTTCAAATGGACGGTCCCGATCTTCTCATGACTTCACCACTCGCGAAGTTGAAAGACTTTCTTCTCTGACTCCCGATGTCCGAATCCCCGATACAGGCGATCTCACGACATGTGTTTTCTCCCAGATGAATGACTCAGATCTATTTCACCTTGTTGCAATTTCTAAGGTCGAGTGCTTGGACTCTCGTCCTTCGGACTCCCGAACTCCCAAACATCGATATCCTGATACAACCCCTTCGGGACTTTCGCTTATGCTGCTCTTCACGTGAGGGTTTAAACCTCATGTAGCTCCTGACAGATCCAACAACTGTCGGGTTCTTTGCTTCAGATCTAATGGCTATTGGTCACTGTAATTGCTTATTAACTAAACAATCAAGTGTTACATAAATTGTCAACCCAAGGAAGTCTGTTTATTTCAAAGGAAATCACACACTGTATATGCTCAATCTGAAAAGCAATATAGAGTTGTAGTAAAAGTACACTAATCACACCTTGCTTTGAACAGACTGAAGTTCTACTTTGAATTACAGCAAAAAAAATCTATCTATTGCAGAGTTTAAGATTCAAAGGAAAATAATTATCAGAAGAATCCTGGTTTACATAAAGAAACAACAACCTAGGAAAATAATTCTTTCAGCATACTGCAAGGAAGACTAACGATTTTGTAATAGAGAACAAGACCCTATTCGCCAAGAAGGAATCTTCAACACCTGTCTTTGATTATCATACTTTCATAAATTCATTACCAATCAAAATGATTAACAAGTACTGAAGGCTGACTATTCTGTAACAGAGAACATGACCCTATTCCCCAAGCAGGAATATTCAACACCTGTCTCTGATTATCATACTTTCATAAATTCATTACCAATCAAAATGATTAACAAGTACTGAAGGCTGACTATTCTGTAACAGAGAACATGAACCTATTCCCCAAGCAGGAATCTTCAGCACCTGTCTCTGATTATCATACTTTCATAAATTCATTAGCAATCAAAATGATTAACAAGTACTGAAGGCTGACTATTCTGTAACAGAGAACATGACCCTATTCCCCAAGTAGGAATATTCAACACCTGTCTCTAATTATCACACTTTCATAAATTCATCAAGCAAAATTACCAATCAGAATGATTAACAGTTACCTAGGAATGAATTGTATGAAAACAATGTAACAATCAGTAAAGCAAAGTTCAGCAAAACAGAGTTCAGTAAAGTAGAGTTTCAGCAAAACAGATTTTAAACAAAGCGTGGACAAAAATAATACTAACACACTATAGAACTAATGGGTGAATCTTGTGAAAAAGGTGGGCCCTCTCCTTCTCACAAGATTCTCCAGAAATGAAAGGAACTAAGAAGAAATGCTCAGAATAATCTTTTATTCATCTGTCAATTGTATCATGTTACAATATCCAAAGTGAACATGCCCTTCTCTGTAATTCCTCTCTAGCCAAAAAAATCCCCCTTGTCTAATGATGATTTCCCTTATTTATAGAGGAGAATCCTCTTAATACAATTGATCATAAACTTACATGTGTACATACGAATCCTATTCTTAGTCAGATCTAATATTCTATGCTGGAATAGGATATTCTGATCTCCCATAGCAAAATGCTGTTACAGTAGTTGGAATGGTGCTGGGTTGAGGTGTAGCTGTTGCAGTCGGTGTAACAACTTCTTTATTTATCTTCTTGTTACTGCTATTGTATACTGTTTCAGCATCGCAAATCACATACTGTTTCAGCAACAAGATTTGCGTTCTGTTTGACTATTTCAACAAGGTGGTCTCAAGCAACAATGATGGTTGGTGCTAGATTAAGGTACGACTGTTGCGGCCAGTGTAACAACTCATTCTTGTTACTGCTGTGTGAATTGATGTTCCAGCATCGCAAATCACGAAATGTTTCAACAACGGGATTTGTGTGCTATTGACTGTTTCAGCAACGCGTCTTCAAGCAGCAACAATAATCTGCAGTTCAAACTGTTTCAACAAATATATGTTTCTGATCGATGGCTAACTATGAGAGTAATGTAAAATTACATGTAAAATAAATTAAACATATAGAAAAGAGAAGAAACATTATATACCTTTGGAAAGATAGGTTAAGGTGATAATGTAGGCTTAAATGTGAGTGGTAAAAGGATGTAATGATAGCAAAAAGTATGAACAAAAAGGTACATTATAGGGTCCTAACATCCCCCCCAACTAAAATGGTTGCATGTCCTCAGGCAACTTCAATCTGAATCAGAATCCGGATGCCGACTCTGAGCGTGTAAATTACTTAAGAAATAGTTGTGGAAAGTGCTCTCTGTTGGAGCTCTAAATCCTTGAACGTGTTGTATCCTTTGCCAAGCTGCTGTTTCAACCTTCTTGGGCAACTTATGATGAACTTGATATTTCTCTGCTGGAATCCACATAATAGGAAAATAGAACTGATAACCTATCTAGTTTTCAACACATTGCTGAACACATTTGATGTAGCTAGGTACCCGGGAGATTGTTGTCTCAAGATTGGTAGGACTAAAGGGATTGTGCTCCTGCCTTTTCTCAGAAGATTGTTGCCAAAACATGTTATTTTATTGTAGGGCAGTGATCTCTATGGATTTAATAAACTATTGACAATCCTGAAGTAATGTTGTCTATAGTTGCCAAATATATTGAATCATCCCTGGTTGCTTCAAAAATTGATAATACTCTGCAACAAAGGTGGCAGCGTTCTGTGGTTCTGGCCATTTCCATAGGAGGTGGTTATCTTCGTTATACTTGGCAGCTAGGAAGTCATTCTACCATGTAATCTGATTGTTAAGGAAGGAGGTGAGTGCCCGAATCTGGATATCAACAACAAGAGGGTTAAGGTTAAGTTGTCGGTTCTCAGGGATGGCCTCATTATGAAGATATACCTCACATAGGAGGTGCTGATCAATAGTAGAGGCTTCTGCAAAAGTTCTAACAAAATATGCTGGATTTAACACTGTGTGGGGTCTGCCTTCTTTGATTGATTTAATCTAAAAAAATGTAAGTCGTTCTATGAGGAAAAGAGAGTAATTGGAGGATGGTTTCCTAGTAGCCAACAATTTTTGTGCCAAGTCAAACATCAGGAGCAATTTGCCTTTTAGCTCTTCATTCTACTTCTTATGGGCACATGATTCTTTGCATGTTTGCTCCAAAGCTTCTCAGTTTGAATAGATGTGGTTTAGCCAAAGTAGTCTGTGCTCCTGAAGGCTTTTGTCTTGTGTAACAACATACTCTTTTTTCCATTTGTCCAATATTGCTTGCTCATCCCATGGTTGAGTTTGTGTTTCAACATCGCAAGTGATAGGCTGAGGTAGGGTCCGAGTGGCTCGTTCCACAAGAATATGGGTGCTGATCTTGCTAGGAGGGGTAGATTCATCAATAGGCAGTATTTGTACATCTTTACTAATAAAAACAGGGGCTTCAGATGTAGCAGTTGTTGTAGGCGAGGGTTCATTTTGAATTTTGGAAGGTCCTACTGATTCTTGTGTAACAATAGGGTTTTTTTCTTTGACTGCAAAAGTCATAGGTGCAGGGGAAGCTCCAAGCATTGGAATTTGAGTTACTTTGTAGCCTGCTTGATAATAAATGTCCCCACATTGACTGCACATATACTCTCTACACTGATTCTCTTTTGTGTTTTCCTCTGGCATGGTCGCTATGCAAGATAGGGTATACAATTTAAGTTCCTTGTCGTAGGCTTCCTTTGCCATTACTATCTCTTTCTTGTAGGCTTCCAGTTCAGACCTTAGGAACTCATTTTCTTGTAAGATAGAGGCCATTATTGGTTCTGGTTGTTGATACTTCATGGGTGTATTAAGAGGGGTGACTGGTTCTTTTGTAACAGTCACAGCCACAATAGCTGGTTCTTGTGGAGCAGCTACAGGATCAACAACTGATTCTTGTGTTTCAACTTCTTGATGTAGAGAAAGTAGTGTTGCGGCACCCTGGGCATCTGATTCCTGTATTTTAGGAACAACATCAACAACTGGTTCTTGTGTTTCAGCTGTAGCTGGTTCTTGTGTAACAGCTATAGCTGGTTCTTTTGTAATAGAGTAGCTGGTTCCTGTGTTTCAGCTACTGGATGAGTAGCTGGTTCTTGTGTTATAGTTACTTGATTTAAAGAGAATGATGTTGCAGTACCTTGGGCCTCTAGTTGTTGTGTTTCAGTGCCCATGGGTGGAATAGGTAAAAATTCTAGAATTTGGGAGAGTGGATGTGTATGGGATTTTAGCAAGATGGGTTGGGGGTTTAGGGTAGTGGCAGTAGTGGCTGCTCTTGTTGAGGTCCTCATTCGTTTTCTTTGTAAAAAGGAGGGAAAGGAGGAATTTGCTTCTTTCTTTTGCATGTGGATTTTTCTGGTAAGTTATGGGGCAGGCTTGGTATGGTAGGAGGGTTAATTGGATCAATTGGGTCTATAGGTGGATTAATAGATATTTTCAGAGGGTTTGGAAGGTTTTGTGGTTACTGTTCCTGAGGATTTTCAGGATGTTCAGCAACTTCCTGAGGGTCTATGGGTGGGTTGTTTAGGGTAGGGTTTTTTTGGGCAAAAACCTTTTGGATGAGTAGTTGAGAGAGACGGTGATGGGTGAGGGAAAGGGCAGGATTTTTATCCTTTTTATAATAATGCAACATATTTCTAAGACATCCGAGAGATAGTAGGGAATAGTCACCAATCTAGCATGTCGTAAATGAGATAACAAGACAAAATCGTACTGGTAGACTACGTGGTATCGACCTTCACAGGTGAGGTAGTGCTTGACAAAATTTGTAACTTTCGGCCAAGGAGGTGACAATGAGCTAAGTCGAACACCCCGACCTTTAGGCTCAAGTTGTTCTCCTGGAAAGAGAAAATCCTACTGGGCATTAAGGATAATGTGTTTGCGGCTAAACCAACGAATGCCAGTGACAGGAAGACTCGAAACCTGTGCTATATCATCCTCTGTGACTGGAATCCTAACCCCTTGAACATGGAATGATCTTCTTGAAGATTTTGAGCAAATTGAAGAATATGTTGTTGATCAAATCCTTGGAGCCTCTGAAAATAACCCAGCTAGCCTGCCTGCAGAAAAATTTGATAGACTTCTGGATACAATTCTAACAGGGATGTCGTGGCGGGTTTGTATCGTATAACATGGCCTCCCGTAGCTAACAGCTCAGTAAAATGCACAGTCAGAGAGTCAAGTAACCGCTTCTGAGCAGAGTAAGTTTTGCGGGTGAAGGCATGCAAATGGTGGTGAAAACAAAYRAAATGATGGGTAAAAAGGAATGAYGGTAGTCGGTTYRTGTGAAATGATGGCATAAGATTTHGATATTCCYCCCCCCCCCAASTAMDRCTAAAATARTGAYTTTAARTGRATGATAATAATGARTYRGGATCTTCTCATTAGCCATAGTTCAATTGTATTTACATATAAATTTTACATACCTCATCTTTACCTTTGATTCATACTTGAAAGAAAATATAGTGCCTGTCCATAATAGTTCTGCAGTAACCATGGGAGAGACTTTGGATTTATTAGAGAAATTGTATCAAGGGTTTGTTTAATTATGAGAGAAGGTTGTGAAAGGACAAAATGTAGTATGAAAATAAGAGAATTGAGAGCGAAAGAGCTGAAGTAGATGTTTTTATTGACAGGGAATGCTGAGAAAGTGGTGTTTCAGCAACAGGAAAAGAATAGAAAAATGTTTGTTGAAGAGTGATGTTTTAAAAATGGAAAATACTGCTGAAGAAATGGTGTTTCAGCAGTGGTGAAATAGTGCTGAGCAGTGGTGTTTCAGCAATGGGAAAAAAAATGAAATATTGCTAAACAATGGTGTTTCAGCAATGGGAAAAAGGGAAAAATATTGCTGAACAATGGTGTTTCAACAATGGGGAAGATGGAAAAAATGAGGAAAATGTTGCTGGAAAGTGATGTTTCAGCAATGGGAAAAAGGGCGAAATATTGCTGAACAGTGGTGTTTCGGGAGAAAGAGGGCGAAATATTGCTGAACAGTGGTGTTTCGGCAATGGAGAAAAAGGGAAAAATATTGTTGAACAATGGTGTTTTGGCAATGGAGAAAAAGGGAGAAATATTGCTGAACAATGGTTTTTCGACAATGGAGAAGATGGGAAAAAGAGGAAAATGTTGTTGGAAAGTGATGTTTCAGCAATGAGAAAAAGGGCGAAATATTGCTGAACAGTGGTGTTTCGGCAATGGAGAAAAAGGGTGAAA
The DNA here is from genome assembly GCA_000966675.3 of Picea glauca. Taxonomy (NCBI): domain Eukaryota; kingdom Viridiplantae; phylum Streptophyta; class Pinopsida; order Pinales; family Pinaceae; genus Picea; species Picea glauca. The sequence goes on from JZKD02S1759183.1 coordinate 70,293, forward strand.
TATTGCTGAACAATGGTGTTTCAGCAATGGAGAAAAAGGGCGAAATATTGCTGAACAGTGGTGTTTTAGCAATGGAGAAAAAGGGCAAAATATTGCTAAACAATGGTGTTTCAGCAATGGAGAAGATGGGAAAAATGAGGAAAATATTGCTGAAGAGTGGATTAAAGAAAGAGGGAGCAACGCATCACAAAATGAAGCTTGGATATTCTTGAAGTAAGATCGTCCTTTCTTGGTAGGCCTTTTCTTTGATTGAGAATCTGCAAAATAATCAATTGTAACATGCCATTCCTTGACAGGGATTATTAGTAAAAGAAATTTAATCTAATACTAAAGGAATTAAATTCAGAAAAATTAATTGCAATGAGGGGTAAGAGGCTCCTCTAAAAAGAGATAATGTGAGTCTGCCACACATGTGGCCTTAAAATCTTCTTTGGAAATGGGGCGCTGGTACAGACGGAGCCGATGACCATTCACTAATAACAGTGTTTTAGAGTCATCAATTGTGAGGAGCCTTACTGTTTCATTGGGGAAAACAGTGTCCACTTCGTAAGGTACAAGCCATCTTGTACGTAGTTTCCCTTGAAATTCTTTAAACCGAGAATCATACAGTAAAGCCCAGTTACGTTTTCGGAATTGCTTATGCTTGATGGTTTTTTCATGCCATTTTGATCTTTGTTGTTGAATCATAGTTGTCTGATGAATGGCATCTAGTATTTTTTCATCCAATTCATTAAGCTGCTGCATCCTGGTTGTCTGTTATCGGTCAAATCAAGGTTGACAACTAAAGCAGTCCTTAAGGTTTTGATTTCAAATTCCACAGGAAAGACGACACTTTTTCCATAAACTAATTCATAGGGAGAGAATCCTTTAGTATTTCTCCAGCTAGTTCTGTAAGCCCATAATGCTTCAGGGAGCCTGTGAGACCAATCCTTTCTTTTTTCCTTCACTGTTTTTGTGAGAATGGATTCTATTACTTTGTTTTTGCTTTCCACCTGTCCATTGGCTTGGGGGTGGTATGGTGTAGTCATTCTATGATGAATATGATGTTTTTGAAGGGTGGTTTTAAAGCCATGAGAAGTGAAAGGAGGTCCTCCATCTGTGAATAATTCTCTAGGCACTCCAAATCTGATAAAGATATCTTCAAATAAAAAATCTAGAACCGCTTCTTCTGTAGCTCTATGGAGTGCTTTAGCCTCCACCCATTTGGTCATATAATCTGTGCAGACCACTATATAAACTTTTTGATTGGATGCAGGGTTAATGAGTCCTACAAAGTCTAAGGCCCATTTTTCAAATGGTTCGAGTACTACCTGGGGATTTAATGGAATTTCATCTCTATGATTAGGTTGACCCATTCTTTGACAGCTATCACAGGCTCGAACATATTTCTTTGTATCTTTAAAAAGTGAGGGCCAATAATAACCCATCCTGAGAATTTTATGTGTTGTTCTCTTATCAGCAAAATGCTCGCCACAAGGGCCATCATGACAAGATTTTAGTAAATCATAAACCTCATCTTCTCTAATGCATCTTCGGATTTCTTGATAAATTCCTGTGTGGAAAAGACACCCACTTATCCAGCCATACTGAGCACTTTGTTGAATAATTCTTCTTTTCTCTCGGTGGGATAGGTGTGGTGGTAACTTCCCTACAACCAAGTAGTTAGCGATGTCTGCATACCATGGTGAGTGAGCAAATACTGCAAATATATATTCATCAGGAAATGAATCATCTACTGGAGAATTATCATCAGGTGTTAACCGAGAAAGGAAATCAACAACTACATTTTCTTTTCCTGGTCTATCTACAATTGTAATATCAAATTCTTGTAATAATAGTAACCATCTGGTGACTCGAGCATTTGTGATAGGTTTATTCATTAATTATTTGATAGCCGAGTGATCGGTATGGAGAAAAGTAGAATAGCCAGTGATGTAATGTCAAAATTTATTAATAGCATAGATAACTGCTAAAAAATCATTTTCAGTAACTGTATAGTTAAGTTCAGCCGGACTCATATTCTTGCTAATAAAATAGATGGCATAAGGGAGATGATTTTCTTCTTGTCCCAAGACAGCTCCTATTGCTGTATCTGAAGCATCATAGGATATATGAAAGGGAAGTGTCCAATAAGGTCCTCTTAGAACATGAGTTGTAGATAACTAATGTTTGAGTGCATCAAATGCTTCCTGGAAAAGAGTAGTCCACTTGAATTCAACATTTTTCATAAGTAACACGAACAAAGGAGAATCCATTTTGGAATTTTTTTGATAAATCTTCTATAGTGTCTATCATGTCCTAAAAAAATTCTCACATCTCTTTGGGTTTTAGAAATAGGAAGGTATTTAATGACTTGTATCTTTGATGGATCTACCCGAATTCCTTGAGATGAGATAAAATGTCCAAGTACCACTCCTTCACTCATCATCATATGAAATTTTTCAGTGCTTAAGGAGAGGTGGGCTTGTATACATCGGTTAAGTACTTTCTCAAGATTTTGTAGTGATTCGTCAAAAGAGACACCATAAGGGGTAAAATCATCCATAAAAATTTCCATAGATTCATTAAGCATATCAGACAAGATTCCTATAATTGCTCTTTGAAAGGTTGCTGATGCATTACATAGTCCGAATGGGAGGAATCTATAAGAAAAAGTTCCCCAGGGGTAGTAAAAGTGGTCTTATCTTGGTCTTGGGGTGCAATTTTGATCTGGTTATACCCACTAAAACCATCTAAGAAAGAGAAGAATTCCTTCCCTGACAAATTATATAACACCTGATCAATGAATGGCAATGGAAAGTGATATTTTTGAGTGGCTTTATTTAAGGCTCTATAATCTACACACACTCTCCATTTCCCATTTTTTTAGGAACTATTACCAATGGGGAAACCCATTCACTATCAGATATAGGATATATAAACCCTGCATTAAGCAATTTTTGAAGTTCTTCTTTAAGAGTTTCTTGTAAATTAGGGTTCATTCATCGTAGAGGTTGGCAGATCGGTCAACAATCTTCCTTGATATAGATATGATGAGTGCATAATTTAGGAGAGATTCCCTTCATATCTGTATAGTCCCATGCAAATGCTTCCTTATGTTCAAGAAGTAACTTCATTAATCGTTGTGTTTCAATAAATGTCAAGTTGGGGTTTATATTCAGTGTTTTGCCAGGTTCAATTTTTACAGGTATACTTTTAGAAGAGATGGTAGCTGATGTTTGAGGTGGGTCTTCAGAGTTAAGGTTTTCCTGGGTATATGACTCCAAAAGTACAACGAGTTGATTATGTGTTTCTGGAGTCACAGAGGAGGGTTCACAAATAAAATTATTAATTACTTCATCCTCAGTGACGTCTTTAAGGCTTAAGGCTTGTCCAATAGTCAATATAGATTGAGTAGTTTGATAGTCAAAATCCACCCATAAGGAATTGTAATTATTAATCAAGGGTGTAGCATGAGGGTAGAGGGTAAGCTGCTTGGTCTCATATCCATTGGAAATTGTCATTGAACTAGATCTGCAGCTGATAAAGGCATCTGCTATGGCTAGCCAAGGTCTACCCAAAATTAGAGGATGAGCCCCCAACTTTGTTTTAGGTTGTAATACCACAAAGTCGGCTGGATAATTCCAAGACTCAACTAAGATGATTAGGTCTTCAATGACTCCTTCTGGTTTGATTGTAGAACGGTCAGCTAATTCTAGAATGGTTGGGGTATCTCTGATTTCATTCTTCAGTTGTAATAGTTGTGAAGTTTCAAGAGTCATAATATTGATAGCAGCACCTAAGTCTACCGGAACTCGAGGAATTATTGTTTTTCCAATTTGTACTGTGACAGTAGGATGGCCGAGATCACCATATTTAACAGGAAGAGATTTACCCAACATTAGTGCAGATAAATCACCCATGACATGGACTGTCAGGGGATCTTTAGTTTTCCTACCAGGTTTCTTAACACAAATGTCTCGCATAGTTCTGGCATAAATTGGTACATCTCTTAGTGCTTGTAATAGTGGAATTTTGACATAGAGATTTTGTAATTCCCCTAGAATATTGAAAGTAGGTGGCTCAGTCATTTTAGTCAAAGCTAAACGCTCAGGGAATGGTGGTTTTCTATTTTAGCAACAGTGCTGGAGGACAATTGTACCTCTTCAGGTACATCATGCTTTTTTATTTCTTCTTTATTGGAATCAGAAGAGGTAACATCATCAATGATAGGTTCTACTATTTTCCCATATCGTAAATGAATATCATTGCATTGCGCAGGGAAAAGAGAAAGTATAGGCTGGTTTTGAATATCAATGCACTGCACAACCTTATTATTGGGGTTAGGGTTAGGTTGTATAGGTAGTTGGGGCCTCATCATTTGATTGTTCAGTGTATTACCTGATGGTAAAGAGAGTGGTTGCTGAAATTGTGATTGAAATTGAGGCAATTGATTTGGGAACGAGGGTTTTTGACCTCTCCAATTTGGATTCCATTGGTTAAGGTAGGGTTGTTGTTGTGGAGGCCAAGGAGTCCACATTGCTGGGTCTACAAAGGGAGGGTTTGTTTTTTGCATGGATGGGTAATTCATTTGATTGAGGGATGGGTATTGAATTTGATTAAAGGAAGGGTAATTTGCTTGACTAAAAGAAGGATAGTTATTCCAACGATTAGAAGATGTAAATGGCACATTAGGGTTCATACCTTATCCCCACGGTTGCCATTGCCTTCTCTATGTCAACAGATAGACAACTTCAATTCTTCATCAGTTGGTTGTAGTGCTGCTTTGATTCCTGGTAAAGAAGGGCATTGTTGAGTTTCACGATCCTTATCACAAATGGCGCAGATTAGCTTTTTGTCCAATGGACATTCCCTTCATGGATGCTTACCTCTGCATTTGGAACAAAAGATGGACAGAGATGCTTCTTCTTTGGCTTGTTTCTTTTGAATCTGCAAGATGTCAATTTGTGAAGAAAAAGAAATTAACATTTCAGTTTTAAAACCCTCAAGTAAATTACCTATTTCGGCTCTTGTTGCTCCTCCACTGGCTGATTTTTGAACTCTTGAAAATGTGGTATCCCTGTTGTTTGATCTATTCCTTGCATCTCCTCTTGAACATCTTTTACATAGGTTAACAATTTCATCATATGATTCCTTAGATATGTCCCCTTTACCAAGCATATTCAACATATCTAGATAGTCATCCCTTACTCCTTTTAGTAATATTTTTTTAATAATATCTTTACTTACATCGGGGTGACTGGATCTTTGTAGATTATACTGCCTTTCCACAAAGTCCTCCAAATTTTCATCCTCTTTCTGTATCATCTCGAATAGTTCCTCTCTTTTTTCTCTTGTTCGGCAATAGTCTTGGTATTTGTGCAGGAATTTCTGTTTCATCTGATCCCATGTTGTGATTACATGACCTCCAAGACTCATGAACCATCTTAATGCATTTCCTTTTAATGTTGCTGGAAATAGATTTAATTTTTGAGCATTGGAAATGTAATTATAACTTCTGCATAATATGTCAAACTTGAAAAGGAATTCATTAGGATCCTCTGAAGATAAACCATGAAAGTTAGGTAAAGCTGAGAGTGGAATATTCTTCATGGGAGCTACTCCTCTAGGAAGATCACCAATAGGAAATCCTAAGGTAGAAAAAGAGTTTTCATCATTTACCTCTCCTTTAGGACCTGCCTGTTCTTCATGGTGTAGTTCTTCATTATACTCATCCATGGTTTCTTCTGTTTGTTCCCCTACTGAACTTGCTCGATCCTCAATGTTTTCTGCTTGTTTCTCAATTGTCTCAGGGCTCCAAATTTCTTTCCCTATTTCAAAGTTTGCTTGAAAGGAAGGTTGAGATTTTTGTTTTCAAGAGCTTGGTCACTGAGGAGGAACAGATTCAGATTTTGATATAATCTCGTCAATTAAAGTCTTTCTTCCTCCCCTTCCTCTGCCCCTGCCAACTGTAGGGTCAGTTTCTTTGGGGTCTCTGCATCCTCTCATGTAATCTATATATCTGAAAGAACATAAGTGCTTTTGAAATCTATAATTGCCTTCCCCGGCAATGGCGCCAAAATGTTGGTCACTGTAATTGCTTATTAACTAAACAATCAAGTATTACATAAATTGTCAACCCAGGGAAGTCTGTCTATTTCAAAGGCATTCACACACTGTATATGCTCAATCTGAAAAGCAATCTATATTTGTAGTAAATGTACACTAATCACACCTTGCTTTTAATAGACTCAAGTTCTACTTTGAATTACAGAAAAATAATCTATCTATTGCAGAGTTTAAGATTCAAAGGAAAATAATTATCAAAATAATCCTGGATTACATTAAGAAACAACAACCTAGGAAAAGAAATCTTTCAGCATACTGCAAGGAAGACTAACTATTCTGTAACAGAGAACAAGACCCTATTCCACAAAGCAGGAATCTTCAGCACCTGTCTCTGACTATCACACTTTCATAAACTCATTACCAATCAAAATGATTAACAAGTACTGAAGGCTAACTATTCTGTAACAGAGAACATGACCCTATTCCCCAAGCATGAATCTTCAACACCTCTCTCTGATTATCATACTTTCATAAATTCATTACCAATCAAAATGATTAACAAGTACTGAAGGATGACTATTATGTAACAGAGAACATGACCCTATTCCCCAAGCAGGAATCTTCAACACCTATCTCTGATTATCATACTTTCATTAATTCATTACCAATCAAAATAATTAACAAGTACTGAAGGCTAACTATTCTGTAACAGAGAACAGGACCCTATTCCCCAAGCAGGAATCTTCAGCACCTGTCTCTGATTATCACACTTTCATAAATTCATCAAGCAGAATTACCAATCAGAATGATTAACAATTACCTATGAATGAATTATATGAAAACAATGTAACAATCAGTAAAGCAAAGTTCAGTAAAATAGAGTTCATTAAAGTAGAGTTTCAACAAAATAGAGTTTAAACAAGGTGTGAACAAAAATAATACTAACACACTACAGAACTAATGGGTGAATCTTGTGAAAAAGGTGTGTCCTCTCCTTCTCACAAGATTCCCCAAAAATGAAAGGAACTAAGAATAAATGCTCAGAATAATCTTTTATTCATCTGTCAATTGTATCATGTTACAATATCCAAAGTGAACACGCC
>JZKD02S1759194.1:20176-47675 GCA_000966675.3 Picea glauca
CTTGTACTTGAACATTTAAGTGGGGTAAAAGGAGGTTGCCCCCTCAAAGAGGCTTATTATCTGAAATTATCTCTTTTTCAAGGCGTTGAGTACTTTTTTCTGAGGTTTTTCTATGTTATATTGATATTTGGTTCTTAACAATGGCACTTTTGTAGACCTCTTTATTGTGGACAAAACCCATAAATTTTATCTCAATCTAAGTTATTATGCTCTGGTTATAGCCGAAATAATAAATATCTCTAAACTTGTTTTTTTTAAAACATAATAAACTCTGCATATGGGCCATTTTTTGACGTGGAACCATGGGTCCACATGGAACCCTAAGGGAATTCCATGTCACCCTTGCAACCACCTTGTCCCTACCTCGTCATCCTTCATCACCACCTTCTCTCTCTCTCTCTCTCTCTCTCTCTCTCTCTCTATGTTCCTTACCTTACCTTTCTTCTTACCTTATCGTTACACTTTGATATAATTTTTTTATTATTAAATACAAGACCCACCCATACAATTTGCCACATGGAACCACCATAGTGTCCCATGCAACTGACAAGTCCCATCTCCACCTTTATTTCTGGTGTGCAACCGGCATGCACCCCATATTTGATGGCGGAGAATGATTTTAGTAATTCAATGGTTGAGGGATAATTTCAGAGGTTGGAGCACCCAGGAGTTAATGATGCATTCACCCTCTGAAACCGCCATACCGTTGAGGGCACACGTGGTGCTACCACAACCATTTTGGAGGATTTCAAACATTTCCAAAACCCAAAACCTCTTCAATCAATATTCGACACCAATAATGGTATCGGGTTGCCTCCATGGACTGTCGCGCTGCCACGGGGGGTCTACTATCCCTCCACTGACCTGCCACTATGGCAGTCTATGTCATCATTACCATGTCACCTAACACGTGGAGTCCACATCATCTTAACATCATTGTACAAAAAAGTTCCCAAATTTTTCCAATATCAGCAAAATTCATAATTTCAAGAAACATCATTCAACTGCCCAAGCATCCTCCAGCTTGGCCTCTACAGAATTAGAAATATTTCAACCTAAAAGTCAGCCCATACAACCCAAGCACTATAAATTGCACTCTAATACCAATCTGTGATGCACCCATCTACCTGAGTACCTCAAGAATTCATTTTCTTGACGGAATTCCAATTTCTGATACCATTGATAATTCAAGAAGCATGATACATGCACATGAAATAATCAAGGAGCATGCTAAACTATAAAAGAAATGAACAACATGACATGCATAGGATTAACAACAAGAATGCACGATATAAACACATCACAAGGAAAATTAATGCACAATGAAATATAAATTATAGAGAAAACACATAGAGCACTTATCTTTTGAAATAAAAATTCACCAAATGGCTACACACATCAGAGATTCCACCCAACCTTAGGCTTCGTTGCACATCAAATCTCTATAATAGGCCACCTTCGATCCAAGGCTCTAAATCCATAAGGACGGGTACTAGGCCGACAATTAGTTTCCAAAACCAGTCAGTAAAAAAGCTCTCACAATTTCCTCAACCACACAATAATCCTAATTTACCAACTATCTTTCCCTCTCAGCTTGCACAACCCAAAGAAATGATCCCCCTTCACTACAATGCAGTCCCTCGGGTTGTTCCACTCCTTTTCCAGGGCTCTAGTGCTACTGTGCAGGAAATATCAATGTTGGAAACTCCAAGGATCGTCATTCTATTGCACAGAGGCATCCATTTCTTCCTGGAATAATCAACGGATACCTACATCCAACAAACAATGGCTTTTTTTCTCTGGCCAATCATTTTCCATGCCCAAATCCCCAACAAGAGTGAGAAACAAGGAATTAGTAACAATGAATGGTGAACCAACAAATGATTGATTAACCCCCAAATAGCCCAAAAGTGGGGTTTATATAATCACATGCAATTAAGCAGCATGTGACCACCCCAAGAAGCTCATGTAACCACTTTTCCCAATTAATTTCAAGATGGGTGAATAAAATATAATAAAAATACTTAGCCCTTTTAGCCCCCTCTCTCGTGGTATCATAGCCCCCTATCTATGTCGTTGTCCATCTTACAACCAACAATGTATTTTATTATTAAACATATTCAAATTATTACATTTCTAGGCTTTCCGACCTTTTTAACTTTATAGGAACTCTGACCTTTCATGAATAAACAAAAATACATTATTAATCTGGGGACTAAAAATCAGGGTATTACACTGAGCTTTGTGATAGAGGAGCACAATGAAAGGCCAATGAAACCTCTTTCTAAGGAAGAACTCCAAATGGTTCTACACAACTTCAAAAGGGATAAAAGATTGAGGCATGCCTGCTAGCCCATATAAATTTTTGTGTAGTTTTTGGACCTAATTGGCAATGATCTACTAAGGGTTATCGAAGAATCTAGATCCATGGGAAATATTTTGGGAGCGTTCAGTTCCATGTATTTGGTTGTCATTCCACACAAAAAAAACAAAATCCTCTTATTATTATCACTCTATAAGTGCATTTATAATATTATAGCAAAAATAATTGCATGGAGAATCAGAAGCTTCCTGGAAAAATCAATATGCTTTGAACAATTTGGATTCTAGTGAGATAGATAAATCTATGATGCAACTGAAGCCACTCATGAAGGTTTGCATTCCATCCAAACTAAAAACATTCCAACTACAATAATAAAATTGAATCTCTCAAAGGTGTGTGATAGGGTAAATTGGCTTTGTCTTAGACAAATGCTTATCGATGTTGAATTTAATATTTAACAAGTAAAGTAGATAATGAGTTTTATTTCTGATGTGTCTTTTTTTATACTAATCAATGGTTCAACCTCTCCCTTCTTTAGAGCATCCAATATTCAAGGTAAGGTTTTCCTATGGCTCCCCTCTTCCTCATCATTATTGAAGGGTTTAACAGAGACATACTTGAGGCGAAAAGAACAAGTAATCTAAAGGGGATCCAAATAGGTAGAAGCTTGTATCTAACCCATCTCCTTTTTGTTTGTGATGTTTTTCTTTTGGGGGATTGGTAAATAAGGGATTCTAATGCCCTGAAAGAAATACTTATGGAATAAATTTTTAATATAGAATTATGTTGTTCCATGTAGTATAGAAGATTGGATTAGAAACCCTTCTAAATCCATAAAAAATATATACATTATCTAGAAATCCATGGTTGAATTTTTTCCCTTGGTGGGAACCTAGCTAGTTTGTAAGAGTCGGAAAGGTCACAAGGTAAGATTTTAAATTGACCCCTCAATGGGGAATGGTGAAGACTTAAAACTGTCGAAAGAAGTGATCAACACTATGAATATAGAAGGTATATTTACTTTAGTCTCAACAACGTCACCAGACACCTCTTCCATCTAGTAGCAAGATTGGAAGAAGGTTGATTGGTTAGGACTGGTAGGTAATGATCATATTGAATGTGAATCCTACATTGCAAAACTTAAGTAGAATTGTGTGGGAATAAAGGACTCACATGATGAGCGGGTTTGTTCCACGAACCCATCCTTAGGCCTATATACTTAAAATTAGGTCATGGAGATATGTTTACTCCTGGAAAACAAGAATATTCTTAGTGGAGGTGGAAAGATATCTAGAATATCAAAGCCCCTTTAAAAACAAAAATATCAATGTGGTTAGTTGTTAAAAACAAAGTTTTAAACTAGGAAAGAATTATGAAGAGGAATAGAGAAAGCATAATCAAATGTGTTCTTTGAGAAAAAAATATGAACAAAATATCACTCATCTTCTTGTCACATGTCCCTATTCCAAATACATATGGAATGAGATGGACTCCTTTACTAGTAACAAGGATAGTTGACAAGGGAAATTTGTAGAAAAGTTTCTAAGGATATGGACACATGACCCAATTTTATAAGGAAATGAAATGCCTTTCTCTAATAATCTTCTCGAGAATATGGATAGTTAGGAACTTACGAATATTTGAGGATAATTTCATTCCTCCAATTCAATGTGCTACTAAAAAAAATCTATTTATGAGTGTTTTAGATGTGTCTGAAAAACCTTAGTCCCTGGGTAGTTGATTCATCCTCAATAGACAGTTTTGGAGCTTTGGGGTACTTTGATGGTGCTAGCCAAGGAAACCCCAAAAAGAGTGGAGTGGGAGCTTTAATTCACTGCCAAGCAGGGAATACAAAAGATCCAATTCTTTTAGGATTCTTATATTTTCATCAACTAGGTGAAAGGAACAATCAAAGTGGAAAATACAGTCTTATCCCAAATCTATGATGAAATTAAAAAATGCTTGACAATGTTTAGCTTAGTTTCCTTTGAACATGTATACAAAGGTCTTAATAGAGAAGTTGATAATGAATCCAAAGTAGGATTACATGTGGCCAAAGGTATAGGGTTGGTTCAAGGTCAACGATGGCGATCATATTCATGAAAACAACTTCAAGATTTTCTTATAATTCTTCATGTACCAATTGCTCATCAAATAAGGAGATGTTCTTTCTCTTGGTACTTAGATTGAACTCTAAAGAATATTTTGAATAATTTTAAGTCAACTCTATCCATTTTTCAATTCCTACATCAAAATGGATTTGTAATCTTCATAATTCCCAAATTTTGTAAATTTTGTGAAGCTCCATCTCCCTTGTTTATCTCACTTTTATCCTAATTTATTTTTTAGGAAATCAAGGATATCTTTTTTTTGTGGTCAAAAGTAAAGAACATTTTTTCTTCATCATTAGAAGATATACTCATTCCATGTAGTTACAATTAAATTGTATCTATCTATGTTTTTTATATCTATGAGATTTCTTTTTAGATGGCCATCCTTGAACTGTAATATGGACTATGCTATCTTTGTTTTCTAAATCTTGTTGATCCTATATGGACTAAAATATTTTTTTGTTCTTGTCCTCATTAAGTAGAAACAATTATGTCCATTGGATACAGCTTGGGTGGTTGGGAGGAATGATTGTTACCATCCCCACCCATGTTCAATTCCTCATGACTGACATGTTGTGCCCTTAAATGGGTTTATAAGATGCTCTTGTTGTTGAACCCCAATATTCCGAAAATACTCGACCTCCCTATGTTCTCTCTTGGATTTCAGGGGAGTTTTCCATGGACATAGCGAGCATCGATATCCGGTGTTGTGAACCACATGAAAAAAAAATTGAAACAATTGTGGACTTTTTGACAATCAATGTTTCCCTAGGCACTGCTACGAAATTTTTGGAATGTATTTATTTTCATCGTGAAATAGTAAATAGGAATTTTTACCTAGGAAAAATTATATAGGTGAGTGGAGTGATTAGAAAATATTAATGAACATACCAAATAATCTACTAGTTATAACCCACTCATACAAAAGGGATTGTACCTTTAGAGAGACGCATAGAGGTTCAGAGATGCTTAGCACAGAGGATGAATAAGATGTCTCCTTGCCCTTTGTGTACTCAGGCTTTGACATAACCACATACTCAAGCTTATGTAGTCCCATGGCTTGTGCAAATTCAAATTCTTTTTAGCTCTACTTTGTGTTGAAGTATTATGTAGCTGCAGAATATATTCTTATTGTATTTGTTCAAGTCAAAACCCTAAAAGAATAATGATAAAGTATATTTGTAATGTTGGCTTAGGAAAATAATTATTATTATATTTTGTACTTGCAATATGAGAAGTCGGCCCTGCTAGAAAAAGCCAAAGTAAATTATATTTTCCAGAAAATACAGGTCAGCCTTGTGGGAAAAGTTCACTTGAAGAATAAGTATAAATGAGGTGATGCCTTACTTATCTGGTGATCACAATTCACACAGTTATAGTGCAAGTTTGGTGGAGAGCTTCAGTTGCAGCTGCAGCTACAAGAGGAAGGATAAGGCACATTTCTTGGTCTTGGTTGGTCTCTCTCTCATGCTCTACCTTGCTAAGGTAATGCTCCAGGGTTTGGATTGTGCCTCGGTGTATCTCTTGGTGTATTTATTTGTATAATACTTGGTGTATATTCTAGTGACAAGGCAGAAGTCTAATAGTAGGGTTTCCCTTGAGTAGAAGGGTTATCTAGGAAATTTCTCTCTAGCATTGTACTAACATTGTACTTGGTTGATGAATCTATATTGAAGAAGTTATGTTGGGTTTTCTTCCCCAAGAGGGTTTCCTAGGATAGATCTATGTGTGATGTGCTTGCAGGTTGCACATGTAGGTGCCTATGGTTGGGTGACGATGATGTAGCATCGTCTATGGAAAAATGAGCATGTAAAAGTAGTTAAATTGCTATGATAAATCTAACCCTAAATAGTTTTAGGAATATTTCAACATGGAATCATAGTTGGTTTCCTTCTGATAGGTTAATCGCATGAAGGAAGATCTTGAGATTTACCCCGCCACTACAATTTTCCACTACAAATTGCCACAGTACCATGTCGTTGCACAATTTATTTTGTAAGCTCATTGAGCACATTTTCTAGGATGTTTGGCCTAATTCCTTCACAATTAGGTGTGCCCTACCCCATAACATCTCCAGCTACCTTCAGATTGCAAGTTGGATCACTTTGAAGTTTTAGGGTTCGTTGTTTCTTGGCGTTGCTGCTGGATGGTGTCGTTATTTTCCACTGTTGTCGAAGGTATGTACTTGTATATGTTTAAATGATATCACTATCTTGAGGGTGATTGTAGGAGAAGGGATCTTTTTTCCAAGCAATAATCGTAGATCCAGAGGGATCTCATATCCACCACATTCAGAGGAACAACACACTCTAGGTTTGATTGTTTTGATATGCCTCTAATTGTTATGGTATTATTGTGATCTTATGAACATCTAGTTGTATTTTGATCTATTGAAGTTATGATTATTATACTAACCTCTGGTCAAAGTTAAAGTTATAAGCTGACTTTAGTCAAAGTATTAAGGTTGATATTTTAGAGTTTATTTTCATTATATTCAATAACTCAGATTTCTATCAAGAAAGCATATTGTCTTAGTATAGGGGACAAGTTGGAGAGAATACTTTTCATCTTGAATGAAGGAGACTCGGAATAAAAGTAACAACACTCATTCTTGGAGATAAGACTTCAAGTTCCAAGTGTGATTGATTAAATTGATAAGTTTTTGACTTGCACATATCAAGTTTGATAATTTCTACATTACAAGTAAACACTACAGTTGTGTCAGCAGTCTTTGAAAGATTCTATTAGTGCTAGGTACAGTAAATACTTGGTAGCATGTGATTACTATTGATATAAATGGTTGTTGTACTTGTTTGCAAGATTAACTAACATCTCCTCTAGGAGATAATTCTTGTTTTGCTTCCAAACATGTCACCTTGGTAAAGATATGATGATTACCATGAAATTGTCCTTCATTCTTATTACCATAGATATGTTCTTATGAAAATGCTATTATATTGGAAATATTTTTGCTCTTGTTGTTCTTATCTCGAGCAGGCTATCTTATAAATTCCATGGAAGTTACCATGGATATGTAAGTGTTCCGGAAAGGTTACCACGGAATAAAGTCACCAATGACAGCTCTAAGAGAGTAAGCTATAGTGACAGTTGTAGAAGGAAACATATTAGATAGCCTCTAGTTTGAGACATGGAGCAGACTGACAATAAGGAAGATTCCATTTCCAAGCAGTGACAACAAAGCCAAAGGAGTTTTGGACATCATGCACTTAGACATGTGTGGACCAATGACACCCACTTCACTTAGCAGGTATGTACTTTATGTTTCATTTATTGATGATTTCTCACATAAAAATTGGATCTATTTCTTGAAAACAAAAATCAAAGTATTCAACAAGTTCAAGGAATTCAAAGCCCTTATATAAAATCTTTTTAAAAATAAGAGAAATACTTTGAGGTCATATAATGGAGGAGAGTTCACATCACATGACTTCAAATCATTTTGTGGAGAATCTTGGATTAAGAGGGAGCTCACTACTCTTTATAGTCCTCACCATAATGGTGTAGTAGAAAGAAAGAAAAGAATGATGACAGTTGCAGGTAATGGCATTGTACCAAAAGAGCATGTTCAAGAGAAATTAGTTGTGAGTTCCAAATGGATCTACAAGAAAAAACACTTAGCAAATGACAGTATCAAGAAGTACAAGGCAAGATTTGTGGCTTGTGGTTTCTCCCAAAAAGAAGGCATAGATTATGAGGAGACATTTGTTCATGTGGCGAGATACACTTCGATTAGAAATACACTTGTGATAGTTGCAGTAGTGAAATGGAAGATACATCAAATGGACGTGAAGACAACTTTTCTGAATGGTGTAGTGGAAGAAGAAGTGTATGTGGAGCAGCCACAAGGATTCGAGACACATGATAGGCAGACACATGTGTGCAAATTCAAGAAAGCCTTGTATGGATTGAAACAGGCACCTAGGGCATGGTACAGTAGAATTGACAACTTTCTGATGATCTTGGGTTTTACCAAGAATAAAGAAGATCCCAAACTTTACTACAAGGTTGAGGATAGTAGACCAATGATATTACTATTATATGTGGATGACCTATTTCTAACAGGGGACGAGAAGCTCATCATTGAGTGCAAGAGAAAGATTGCATCAGAGTTCGAGATGAAAGACCTGGGTATGATGCATTATTTCTTGGGTATTGTTAGGCTCCCAACAACTCCCAATAATGTTTTTACAAAATTTAGGGGTCCCCATTTAAGTCCTAGAAAAATCATTTTTCTTATTGTGTTTTGATTTTGTCTTGCTTGGTTTGAAGAAGTTGATTTGTTGATTTCCTTTCTGTGACTTTTTGTGTTGCGTGTTTTGATCGATTCTTTGGATTATTTGAATCTTTTGGTTCTCTGGATATTCAATGTGGTGTGCATACTCAGATGAACTTCTTCAAATTCATTTTGCAGCTCAAATTTCTTGAAATAAGGATTATTATGATCTTTTGTCAGTTTTGTCTTTGTTTATCTTCAAAGAATTAATATGTTTTGACGTTGTTAAATAATTCACGAAAAGGTTTAATTTTTAAAAGTTTTGATGAACAAAGATAAACTAGAAATTGAAAATTGCTTAAGGAATGGATACAAACATTATTCCAGCATTACATGCTTTAAAGCGTGATATCCAGTAATTAATTAAGTTTCTATCTGTACATTAATTGGTGTGAAAATATTTTGTATAGTTTTGATATTTATTTATTTTATTTTAATTTATTTTATTATTTTATTTCTTTAGTTACGTAACCCTAAATTATAATCTGTTGTGATTTGTTTGTTTTCAAATATTGGTTTCTTGGTATGGAGATGGATTTATACAAGATTTATACAACCAAATTTATGTAGATGATTCTACAAACCTCAAGGAAAACATCAACAAACTGGACGAATTTGGGTGAAATATGAATTGACCAACAAATTTCAAAAGCCATTTTTTAGCAAATCGAGAAGAATCTGAAAAAATGGTTGAAAACCCATCTACAGAACATGTCGTTTTACATTCCACACGAGCCATTTTCTCACAAAGGGAACCATTTGAGAGAAATTATTTTTGTTTGAAACGAAATTTTCCTAGATTGGATTTTGCGTCGATCTTCAGGAGGCTAATTTAAACTCAGTTTATGAACAAACTGAGAAGAATCTCAAAAAACAGTTGAAAACCCATATGATAAAAGAACGTATTATCTCTCTTGCGGACCATTTTGAAAACAAATGAATATTTGTGAAGATATCATTGATTTTCTAAACAAGTTTTTCCCAGAATTCGTATTTGGCCTTTTTGATTTTGTAGTTGATTCATGATGACGGATCTTCTTTTTTGGTTGATGGAGGATTCAACCTTGGTTGAGAAAAAAATATAAAACTATGATATTATTCTTGCAAGAGGATTCCAATCTTTTGAAAAGAGAGGAAACTTTGCACTGTTATAATATCAATGCTTGAAAGAGCTTAGAATCTACACAACTGGAGATATTCGAAGCTAATAATAAATCCAATTTTCATACACTATTGTAATAATTTGAAGGTTCATTGTTGTCTTTCTATATTAATTCAATTTTAATTTAATATTTTATATGAGCACTATTGTTAATTTCATATATTTTATGCTTATTTAAAACTTTGTAAAACTATCTTTGCAGGGTTGGGCATATTTAAATCAAGATTGGATATTGGATTCGAGTGGACTTGCTTGTAGTTGTTGATAAATGTTTATTAATTCAATTACAATCATGTCTTTGTTATAATTACTATTACATTCAAGAACTAATTCTTTAATGCAATAGTAAAATTAATATTGAATTCATTCATTAATAATTAGATTTAAGTATATGTATCAGAGGTCTTGGTAACTGTTTGTTAAGATTTTCATTTTTCCATATATGTTTTAACTGCTACAAATTATATGAATTGTTTCTATGATTTGTTAGCCTATCTTAACCTTATATTCAATTCCATTCAATTCACCTTTTCTCTTAATTAAAAGTGGGACGATTCCTTCTCTTAATTAAGATAGTTTAGATTTCTTTTTGTTGTCTACATATTAAAATATATTGCATTTGCATTTATGAATTAATATTGAAAAGTATTCTTTCAGGGAGTAATTTATAAGAGGTTATTGAACCCTCGTATCAGTCAGAATCACCACACCAAATGGATAAGGGCCTAATCGGGGCCCTGATCGGGTGATCTCCTTATG
Source organism: Picea glauca (assembly GCA_000966675.3). NCBI lineage: Eukaryota > Viridiplantae > Streptophyta > Pinopsida > Pinales > Pinaceae > Picea > Picea glauca. Next base: position 30,826 of record JZKD02S1759194.1, read on the forward strand.
ATGTTGATTATGGTCAATTTTGGCCATCAATATTTTTGGTGCTAGAAGGAGGGCCACCGGCAAGGAAGCCCTTTTGAGTTATTTTTCTTTAATTTTGATCATTTTTAAAATGACTCCTATCACTATTATGGAACATGCTTTTAGTTTTCCTAGGTCTACTGGAAGTATTTCTAGAGAGACAACAAATTTCTTGCGACGACTGAGCTTCAATGGAGAAGGTGAGATTTCTTCTAATTGTCAAAATTTTTAATTTACTTATTATTGTAATTTCATTAATTTATTTGATGAGCACAAGATGTGCATACTTTTTACCACTACTTTCGAAGGAAAAATCCGAAGTTGGTTTGAATTTATGCCAGCTAAATCTATTCATTCATGGAAACAGTTTACGAAATTATTTCTTAATGCTCATTGGAATTATAATTACATAAAACTTTGTTTAGAGTTAGAGAATCTTCGTAGATACAAAGATGAAAGTATTGACAATTTCTTTTCTAGATTCATGTTGATTTGTTGTATATTTCATAATAAACATCAACTTTATGAAAAAGCCACAATTGATTGGTTTTTTTATCTTAACTCTATTTCTGACGTGTACGATGATGAATTTAAAATTACACGTGTTGAAAACCATATTAGCTCATCAGTCAATGTCGATTCAGGGTCTAATACTATTTATTCCATTGCTAATACTAAAATTGTTGGCCTTCAACAAAGTTTAGAATTTTCTAACATGCACAATTTCAGGAACAAGAGAAAAGGGATGACAATTCAATTTTTATATTAGATGATAATTCAAAAATTCTTGTTGAAATTGATATGGTTGTAGACTTTGAAACTGATGAAGTAAGTTATGATTGCATTGTTGATATTTCATTATCTTCTTATTATCATGAATCGGGTTCCTTCATCTTGTTACAAAACTCATCATTAGATCAGGATGTTTCTCTTGAATCAATTAATGTAAATTGTCTTATTGATAAAGAAGCTTTTAATTTTTTGTATTTTGAAACATTTTACTCTTTGTATCCAAATATTTTTGTTGATCTTAGATTACATTCAAATATCAACAATTTTCAAGTTAATAATATACTATGGTCATATTTTAATTTGATGCAAAGTAGTAGCTCTAATAAGCATGAGAGAAATCTTGCTATTCAACCTAGATCATTTCAAGGTCATAAAGAAGAAAATAATCCTTGTACAATCGTCACTCATGAATCACATGCATGTCTTCCTTCTTCATCTTTTGTCATACAAAATATTGATTTGGTTTGAATTTGGAAAAAAATATGATCTTCTCTCATTTTATTGATAACACTGAGATATTTAACGGAAGAGAATGCTCATGTTTAAATTACATTGTGAAAGAAAAAATGAGAAAATTTATTACAACCATTGTCTAACGCTTATTGGTGTCCTTTGCGATTTAATATTGATGACGTTTCTTTAAAAGAAACATTCTCAATTCAATCCTCTTTTCATTTTCCAAATAATCATCCTCTTATGCCTTGTTGTGATTACAATTTTGATGAGAAAAATATTTTTTATAAAGAAGATATTCAAACTTTAAACACCTGCCAATCTTTTTTTTATGACCCAATTTATGATTGGTTGGAAGAATCATTTTTTAAAAAGTTTCCATGTCATTATTTTTCATTTGTAAATTATTTTAGTCAATTTCATGTCAGTTATTGTACATATCATGACATTCTATAGAATAGAGTCTTGGTTAGAAGAGTCCTTTAGTAAGAAGTTTCTTGTAAATAAGAGTCTTCTTATGTTGTATGTTCATGATATAGATGTACATATCTTTAGTTTTTCATGTTGTTTGATATTGTGAGTGCTTATGTTTCTAATTTCGCAAGACATCGTTCTCAAGATGAAGGTGAATCATCATTTAGGAAAATATTCTCTTATTTTCTTTTTCATTACTTATTTTCTTGTGTATCATGTTTAAGTGTTTCCCTTCAAGTCATATCTTCGCATTTTTTTTATTATCTTTAGTTTTATTGCAGAACATTTTAATCTGATCATTTTTTTAAAAAGATAGCAAGCAAGGATAATCTAACTAGACTAATGAAGAGGATCTCAACTTTTGATTATATTCCATTTAATGTTACCTTTAAAATGTCGTATCTTAAAACAATTCATCAATAATTGCAACTTAACTTTGCAATGTTTATATGGTCATTTTTCTACAATTTTAAAATCAAAATGTTTTAAAGGAGACGAGTGATAAAACAATGAAAAATTGACAATACAATTGATCTCCTTTTGATGAGTAACTTGTTTGGAAAATGGGGAATCATGATTGCACACTTTAATAAAGGGTTTATTTGTTCTTCTTTATGTACATAATATTTAATAAAGGAGGCCTTATTAGCTTAATATTTTATTTGACAAATGACAATATTGATAATAATTCTTCAGTGAAAGGAAATAAATACATTTAAAGGGTTTTGCTACAATCAATTCAATTAATCAATTCAATTAATCAATTTAATCAATCAATTTGAATTTTATGAATTGATATACTTACCCCATTTTTTAAAATACAAATTCCTTTTATTTTACCCATTTTCACATAAAATGTAAGTCATATTGATAAGGCTTGTTTTGGTTTAATTTTATTTTGTTCCTTGTTTAGATTAGATTACTTTTCTTTTCATTTTGTTTCCAAGTTTGTTTGTTTCGAGTTGGATTTCTTAGATTATTTCAGATTCTTTTTATTTTTTGATGATTTGTGGTGTGAGAATCATTCACTTTGGGTTTAAAATATGAAATGTTGATTCTATTATGACCATCAAATTTTAAGATTAATGGATCAGGAGTTGTTAATCCCAAGGTAGATGGTACTCTTGGTTAAGTAAGTCACCTGAGCTTTCATCATTCTAATTTTTTGTGGTTGAAGAAATTAATTACAGGGTAATATTCAAAAAGCGAATAACCCTTCCCATGGTGGAACACTTTCCAAGTTTTACCTTCATAATAAAACCTAGATGCATTTAATAATTTTCCTTTTGGCTATTACAAATTAGTACACAATGCTACATTTATATAATTTATGCAATCATGTTTTAGTTGGTTCCCTCTTTAGGAGCAAATGAGTGAGACTTATATTTTTATTATCTCAAACCTCTTGACGCCATCCCACATTCTTAGGGAGTAAATTTTGCTTTCCCATCCATTAAGTAATCTCTAATAAGATTAACATTAATCAAAGTGAAACCTTTTGTTTCCAACAAATGAAATTTAAGGGGTTAGTTGGAGGATAGGAGGTCTCATCATGAGTCAACCTATCATGATCATGGGTATTTACAGTATGGAATTACCATCATTTGGTCACCAAGCTAGGGTAATGGATCTCGGTTGCATGACTAAGGGAAAGGAGGTCTCATCACGAGGCAACCTTTTTGTTTATGTGGATATCTGTGAATGATGTTATCACTATCTTATTACCAAGCCAAGACAGTGGCTTCCAGCTCATACATAACAAAAGTAAAGAAATAATTTTTTAACAAAGGGTTTATTAGCTATGCATATTTAACTAGTGGATGGGATAAAATCATCTAAATGGGTTAAAAGATATCCATGTCGAGGCTATAGACGTTTGTTGGATACAGTGGCCATGCATGTGGTATTAGAGGTAAACTATAAGATAACATCTTCTAGTTATCACAAATTGTTTCTTAGGGTGTGTTCCGATGAAGAATATATTTTGTAGGAATTTAATAAAGAATACTTGTCTTTAAAGTTTTTAATAATAGTTAGAAGGTTATCAATTGCAGCTAGTTATATTTTTCTTTCTTGTACATGTAAATATTCCATTATCTGGGCAGAGATAACTACTATGTCCCAGTGTGTCGTCGTTTTTTGGGCTCCCAACATCTCCCCATAATTTTTTTACAAAATTTAGGGGTCCCCAATCAAATACTGGAAAAATCATCTTTCTCATTGTGTTTTGATTTTGTCTTGCTTGGTTTGAAGAAGTTGATTTGTTGATTTCCTTTTTGTGACTTTTGGTGTGGTGTGTTTTGATCGATTCTTTGTATTATTTGAATCTTTTGGTTCTTTGGATATTCAACATGGTGCGCATACTCAGATGAACTTCTTCGAATTCATTTCGCAACTTGAATTGCTTGAAATCATGATTATTATGATCTTTCGTCAGTTTTGTCTTTATTTATCTTCAAAGCATTAATATGTTTTGACGTTCTTAAATGATTCATGAAAAGGATTAATTTTTAAAAGTTTTGATGAACACAGATAAACTATTAATTGGTGTGAAAATATTTTGTATAGTTTTGATATTTATTTATTTTATTATTTTATTTATTTAGTTATGTAACCCTAAATTATAATATATTGTGATTTTTTTGTTTTCAAATATTGATCTTTTGATATGGAGATGGATTTCTACAAGATTTATACAACCAAATTTATGCAGATGATTCTAGAAACCTCTAGGCAATCATCAACAAACTGGATGAATTTGGGTGAAATATGAACTGACCAAAAAAATTCAAACACCATTTCTGAGCAAACCAAGAAGAATATGGAAAAAAATGTTGAAAACCCATCTACAACACAAGTCGTTTTACCTTCCACAAGAGCGGTTTTCTCAGAAAGGGAACCATTTGAGAGAAATTCTTTCTGTTTGAAATGGAATTTTCCCAAATTGGATTTCGTGTCAATCTTGATGAGGCTAATTTAAAACTTAGTTTATGAACAAACAAAGAATAATATAGAAAAATAGTTGAAAACCCATCTGCAGAATAGAACGTATTACCTGTCACATGCACAGTTTTGAAAACAAATGAATATTTGTGAAGATATCATTGATTTTCTAAACAAGTTTTTCTGAGTATTCATATTTGGCCATTTTGATTTTGTAGTTGATTCATGATGGCAGATCTTCTTTTTTGGTTGATGGAGGATTCACCCTTGGTTAAAAATTTTTTATAAAAGCTATGATATTATTCTTGTAAGAGGATTCCAATCTCTTGAAAAGAGTGGAAACTTTGCACTGTTGTAAAATCAATGCTTGAAAGAGCTCGGAATCTACATGAGTCAATATATTTGAAGCCAATAATAAATCCAATTTTCATACATTGTTGTAAGAATTTGAAAATTCATTGTTGTCTTTATATATTAATTCAATTTAGATTTAATATTTGATATTAGCATTATTGTTATTTTCGTATCTTTTATGCTTAGTTAAAACTTTGTAAAGCTATATTTGCAGGGTTGGGCAGATTTAAATCAAGATTGGATATTGGATTCAAGTGGACTTGCTTGTAGTTGTTGATAACTGTTTATTAATTCAATTACATTCATGTCCTTGTTATAATTACTATTAAGTTCGAGAACTAATTCTTTAATGCAATAGTACAATTAATATCGAATTCATTCACTAATAATTGGATTTAAGTATATGTATGAGAGGTCTTGGTAACTATTTATTAACATTATCATTTTTGCATATATGTTTTAACTGCTACAAATTATATGAATTGTTTCTATGATTTGTTAGTATATCTTAACCTTAGATTCAATTCCAGTCCATTCACCTTTGCTCTTAATTAAGAGTGGGACTATTCATTCTCTTAATTAAGATATTTTAGATTTATTTTTGTTGTCTGCATATTAAAATAGATTTCATTTGTATTTAGGAATTCATTTTGAAAAGTATCCTTTCGGGGAGCAATTTATAAGAGGTTATTGAACCCTCATATCGGTCGGAATCACCACACCAAATGGATAAAGGCCTAATCGGGGATTTGACTATGTGATCTCCTTCTGATGTTGATCATGGTCAATTTTGGCTATCAACGGGTCTAGAGGTGTGGCAGAAACCAAACGAGATTTGCCTTAGCCAAGGAAAATATGCGGTAGAAATCCTGAAGAGATTTGAAATGATGGATTGTAAATCCATGCCCACGTCAATGGTGACGAACCTGAAGTTATTGAGTGATACTTCTTCAAAGATGGTGGATGTCACCATGTATAGGAAAATGATTGGTTCGTTGATGTATTTGATGAATACTAGGCCAGATATATACTTTGTTGTGATATTGATTTTTTTATATGGAGATGGATTTCTACAAGATTTATACAACCAAATTTATGTAGATGATTCTAGAAACCTCAAGGCAATCATCAACAAACTGGACAAATTTGGGTGAAATCTTAACTGACCAACAAATTTCAAAAGCCATTTTTTAGCAAATCGAGAAGAATCTAAAAAAATTGTCAAAAACCCATCTGCAGAACATGTCGTTTTACCTTCCACACGAGTCGTTTTTTCATAAAGGGAACCATTTGGGAGAAATTATTTTTGGGAGAAATTATTTTTGTTAGAAACAGAATTTTCCCAGATTGGATTTTGTGTCAATCTTCAGGAGGCTAATTTAAAACTTAGTTTATGAACAAACCGAGAAGAATCTCAAAAAACAGTGGAAAACCAATCTGAGAACAAAACGTATTACCTCTCTAGCGGACCGTTTTGAAAACAAATGAAAAATTGTGAAGATATCATTTCTTTTCTAAACAAGTTTTTCCCAGAATTCATATTTGGTCGTTCTGATTTTGTAGTTGATTCATGATGACGGATCTTCTTTTTTGGTTGATGGAGGATTCAACCTTGGTCGAGAAAAATTATAAAAAATATGATATTATTCTTGCAAGAGGATTCCAATCTTTTGAAAAGAGTGGAAACTTTGCACTGTTGTAAAATCAATGCTTGAAAGAGCTTGGAATATACACGACTGGAGATATTTGAAGCCAATAATGAATCCAATTTTCATACACTATTGTAATAATTTGAAGGTTCATTTTTGTCTTTATATATTAATTCAATTTTGATTTAATGTTTTATATTTTATATTAGCACTATTGTTAATTTTGTATATTTTATGCTTATTTAAAACTTTGTAAAACTATTGGGTTGGGTATATTTAAATCAAGATTGGATATTGGATTCGAGTGGACTTGCTTGTAGTTGTTGATAAATGTTTATTAATTCAATTTCATTCATGTCCTTTTTATTATTACTATTACAATCGAGAATTAATTCTTTAATGCAATAGTACAATTAATATGGAATTCATTCATTAATAATTGGATTTAAGTATATGTATGAGAGGTCTTGGTAACGGTTTATTAAGATTATCATTTTTGCATATATGTTTTAATTTCTACAAATTATATGTATTGTTTCTATGATTTGTTAGCCTATCTTAACCTTAGATTCAATTCCATTCCATTCACCTTTGCTCTTAATTAAAAGTGTCACTATTCCTTTTCTTAATTAAGATAGTTTAGATTTCTTTTTGTTGTCTGCATATTAAAATATATTGCATTTGCATTTAGGAATTCATATTGAAAAGTATTCTTTTAGGGAGCAATTTATAAAAGGTTACCAAACCCTCATATCAATCAGAATCACCACACCAAACGGATAAGGACCTAATCGGGGCCATGACCAGGTGATCTCCTTATGATGTTGATTATGGTCAATTTTGGCTATTAACATTTTTGGCGCTAGAAGGAGGTCCACCAGCAAGGAAGCCCTTTTGAGTTGTTTTTCTTTAATTTTGATCATTTTTAAATTGACTCATATTATTGTTATGGAACATGATTTCAGTTTTCCTAGGTCGACTGGAAGTATTTCTAAAGAGACAACAAATTTTATTCGACGACTGAGCTTCAATGGATAAGGTGAGATTTCTTCTTCTCGTGAAATTTTTGAATTTACTTATTATTGTAATTTCATTAATTTATTTGATGAGCACGAGATGTGCATACTTTTTACCACTACTTTCGAAGGAAGAATTTGAAGCTGGTTTGAATTTCTGCCAGCTAAATCTATTCATTCATGGAAACAGCTTACGAATTATTTCTTAATGCTCATGAGAATTATAATTACATAAAACTTTGTTTAGAGTTAGAGAATCTTTGTAGATACAAAGATGAAATTGTTGACAATTTCTTTCCTAGATTCATGTTGATTTATTGTAGATTTCATAATAAACATCAACTCTCTAAAAAAGACACAATTGATTGGTTTCTTTATCTTAACTCTATTTCTGATGTGTATGATGATGAATTTAAAATTACGCATGTTGACAACCGTATTAGCTCATCAGTCAATGTTGATTCAGGGTCTAATAATATTTATTCCATTGTTAATACTAAAATTGTTGTCCTTCAACAAAGTTTAGAGTTTTCTAATGCACAATTTCAGGAACAATAGAAAAGGGATGACAATTCAATTTTTATATTAGATGATAATTCCAAAATTCTTGTTGAAATTGATATGGTTGTAGACTTTGAAACTGATGAATTAAGTGATGATTTCATTTTTGATATTTCATTATCTTCTTATTATCATGAATCGGGTTCCTTCATCTTGTTACAAAATTCATCATTAGATCAGGATGTTTCTCTTGAATCAATTAATGTAAATTGTCTTATTGATAGAGAAGCTTTTAATCTTTTGTATTCTGAAACATTTTATTCTTTGCATCCAGATATTTTTGTTGATCGTAGATTACATTCAAATATCAAAAAAAAATCAATTTAATAATATACTATGGTCAGCTTTTAATTTGATGCTAAGTAGTAGCTCTAATAAGTATGAGAGAAATCTTGTTATTCAACCTAGTTCATTTCAAGGTCATAAAGAAGAAAATAGTCCTTGTACAATCGTCACTCATGAATCACATGCAAGTCTGCCTTCTTCATCTTTTGTCATACAAAATATTTATTTGGTTTGGAATTTGGAAAAAAATATGATCTTCTCCCATTTTATTGATAACACTAAGATATTTCATCGGAAAAGAATGTTCATGTTTAAATTACATTGTGAAAGGAAAAATGAGAAAAATTATTACAAACCAATGTCTAACGCTTATTGTTGTCCTTTGTTATTTAAAATTGATGATGTTTCTTTAAAAGAAACATTCTCAATTCAATCATCTTTTCATTTTCCAAATCATCATCCTCTTATGCCTTGTTGTGATTACAATTTTGATGAGAAATTTATTTTTTATAAATCTATTCAAACTTTAAACACCTGCCAATCTTCTTTTTATGACCCAACTTATGATTGGTTGGAAGAATCATTTTTGAAAAATTTTCCATGTCATTATTTTTCATTTGTAAATTCTTTTAGTCAATTTCATGTTAGTTATTGTACATATCATGACAGAATAGAGTCTTGGTTAGAAGAGTCCTTTAGTAAGAATTTTTCTCTTAAATAAGAGTCTTCTTATGTTGTATGTTCCTGATATAGATGTGCATATCTTTAGTTTTTCATGTTGTTTGATATTGTGAGTGCTTATGTTTCTAATTTCGCAAGACGTCGCTCTCAGGATGAAGGTGAATCATCATTTAGGAAAATCTTCTCTTATTTTCTTTTTCATTACCTATTTTCTTGCTTATCATGTTTAAGTATTTCCCTTCAAGTCATATCTTTGCATTTTTTTTTATTATCTTTAGTTTTACTGCAGAACGTTTTAATCTGATCATGTTTTTTAAAAGCTAGCAATCAAGGATAATCTAATTGAACTAATGAAGAGGATCTCAACTTTTGATTATATTCCATTTAACGTTACCTTTAAAATGTCGTATCTTAAAACAATTCATCAATAATTGCAACTTAACATTGCAATGTTTATATGGTCATTTTCTACAATTTTAAAGTCAAAATGTTGTAAAGGAGATGAGCGATAAAACAATGAAAAATTGACGATACAATTGATCACCTTTTGATGAGTAACTTTTTTGGAAAATGGTGAATCATGACTGCACACTTTAATAAAGGGTTTATTTATTTTTCTTTATGTGCATAATCTTTAATAAAGGAGGCCTTATTAGCTTAATATTTTATCTGACAAATGACAATATGTATATTAATTCTTCAGCGAAAGGAAATAAATACATTTAAAGGGTTTTGCTACATTCAATTCAATTAATCAATTTAATCAATCAATTTGAATTTTATGAATTGATATACTTACCCCATTTTTTAAAATACAAATTCCTTCTATTTTATGCATTTTCACATAAAATGTAAGTCATATTGATAAGGCTTATTTTGGTTTAATTTTATTTTGTTCCTTGTTTAGATTAGATTACTTTTATTTTCATTTGTTTCCAAGTTTGTTTGTTTAGAGTTGGATTTCTTAGTTTATTTCAGATTCTTTTTATTTTTTGAAGATTTGTGGTGTGACAATCATTCACTTTGGGGTTTAAAAGATGAAATGTTGATTCTATTATGACCATCAAATTTTAAGATTAATGGATAAGGAGTTGTTAATCCCAAGGTAGATGGTACTCTAGGTTAAGTAAGTCATCTGAGCTTTCATCATTCTGAATTTTTGTGGTTGAAGAAATTAATTACAGGGTGGTTTTCAAAAAGCAAATAACCCTTCCCATGGTGGAACACTTTCCAAGTTTTACCTTCATAATAAAACCTAGATGCATTTATTACTTTTCCTTTTGACTATTACAAATTAGTACGTAGTGCTACATTTATATAGTTTCTACAATTATGTTTTAGTTGGTTCCCTCTTTAGGAGCAAATGAGTGAGACTTATATTGTTATTATCTCAAACCTCTTGACGCCATTGCATGCTCTTAGGGAGTAAATTTTGCTTTTCCATCCATTAAGTAATCTCTAATAAGATTAACATTAATCAGAGTGCAACCTTTTATTTCTGACAAATGACATTTAAGGGGTTAGTTGGAGGATAGGATGTCTCATCATGAGTCAACCTATCATGATCATGGGTATTTATGGTGTGACATTACCATCATTTGGTCACCAAGCCAGGGTAATGGCTCTCGGTTGCATGACTGAGGGAAAGGAGGTCTCATCACGAGCCAACATTTTGTTTCTGTAGATATCTGTGAATGATGTTGTCACTATCTGATTACCAAGTCAGGACAATGGCTTCTAGCTCATACCTAAGAAAAGTAAAGAAAACAAATTTTAACAAAGGGTTTATAAGCTATGCATATTTAACTAGTGGATGGGATAAAATCATCTAAATGGGTTAAAACATATCCATGTCGAGGCTTTAGATGTTTGTTGGTTGCAGTGGCCATGCATGTGGTATTAGAGGTAAACTATAAGATAACATCTTCAAGTTATCGCAAATTGTTTCTTAGGGTGTGTGCCAATGAAGAATATATTTTGTAGGAATTTAATCAATGAATACTTGTCTTTAAATTTTTTAATTATAGTTAGAAGGTTATCAATTGCAGCTAGTTAAATATTTAAAAGGTTGACTTGTTAATGTGGTACATGTGTTTCGAGGCAAACTCTTTTTTTGTCAAAAGCCTTATCTTTTGCTTTCTTGTACGTGTAAATATTACATTATCTGGGCAGAGATAACTGCTCTGTCCCAATGTGTCATCATTTGTTGGGCTCCCAACAACTCCCCATAGTTTTTTCACAAAATGTAGGGGTCCCCAATCAAATCCTGGAAAAATCATCTTTTTCATTGTGTTTTGATTTTGTCTTGCTTGGTTTGAAGAAGTTGATTTGTTGATTTCCTTTATGTGACTTTTGGTGTGGTGTGTCTTGATCGATTCTTTGGATTATTTGAATCTTTTGGTTCTCTGGATATTCAATGTGGTGCGCATACTCAGATGAAATTCTTCGAATTCATATTGCAACTCGAATTGCTTGAAATAAGGATTATTATGATCTTTCGTCTGTTTTGTCTTTGTTTATCTTCAAAGCATTAATATGTTTTGACATTTTAAAATAATTTACGAAAAGGATTAATTTTTAAAAGTTTTGATGAACAAAGATAAATTAGAAAATGAAAATTTCTCAAGGAATGGATACGAACATTATCCCAGCATTACATGCTTTAAATCATGATATCCAGTAATTAATTAAGTTTTCTATATGTACATTAATTGGTGTGAAAATATTTTGTATAGTTTTGATATTTATTTATTTTATTATTTTATTTATTTAGTTATGTAACCCTAAATTATAATCTATTGTGATTTGTTTGTTTTCATATATTGATCTTTTGATATGGAGATGGATTTCTACAAGATTTATACAACCAAATTTATGCAAATGATTCTAGAAACCTCAAGGAAATCATCAACAAACTAGACGAATTTGGGTGAAATTTGAACAGACCAAAAAAATTCAAATGCCATTTCTGAGAAAACCAAGAAGAATCTGGAAAAAAAGGTTGAAAACCCATGTACAACACAAGTTGTTTTACCTTCCACAAGAGTGGTTTTCTCGGAAAGGGAACCATTTGAGAGAAATTGTTTCTGTTTGAAATGGAATTTTCCCAAATTGGATTTGGTGTCAATCTTCATGAGGCTAATTTAAAACTTAGTTTATGAACAAATAAAGAATAATATAGAAAAATGGTTGAAAACCCAGCTATAGAACAGAACGTATTACCTATCACGTGCACCGTTTTGAAAACAAATGAATATTTGTGAAGATATCATTGATTTTCTAAACAAGTTTTTCTAAGGATTCGTATTTGGTCGTTTTGATTATGTAATTGATTCATGATGGCATATCTTCTTTTTTGGTTGATGGAGGATTCACCCTTGGTTGAGAAAAAATTATAAAAGCTATGATATTATTCTTGTAAGAGGATTCCAATCTCTTGAAAAGAGTGGAAACTTTGCACTGTTGTAAAATCAGTGCTTGAAAAAGCTTGGAATCTACATGACTCGAGATATTCGATGCCAATAATAAATCCAATTTTCATACATTGTTGTAAGAATTTGAAGGTTCATTGTTGTCTTTATATATTAATTCAATTTTGATTTAATATTTGATATTAAAGCACTACTATTAATTTCATATCTTTTATGTGTAGTTAAAACTTTGTAAATCTATATTTGCAGGGTTGGGCAAATTTAAATCAAGATTTGATATTGGATTCAAGTGGACTTGCTTGTAGTTGTCAATAATAGTTTATTAATTCAATTACATTCATGTCCTTGTTATAATCACTATTAAATTCGAGAACTAATTCTTTAATGCAATAGTACAATTAATATCGAATCCATTCATTAATAATTAGATTTAAGTATATGTATGAGAGGTCTTGGTAACTATTTATTAATATTATCATTTTTGCATATATGTTTTAACTGCTACAAATTATATGAAGTGTTTCTATGATTTGTTAGTCTATCTTAACCTTAGATTCAATTCCAATCCATTCACCTTTGCTCTTAATTAAGAGTGGGACTATTCCTTCTCTTAATTAAGATAGTTTAGATTTATTTGTGTTGTCTGTATATTAAAATAGATTGCATTTTCATTTAGGAATTCATATTGAAAAGTATCCTTTCGGGGAACAATTTATAAGAGGTTATTGAACCCTCATATCGGTCGAAATCACCACACCAAATGGATAAGGGCCTAATCGGGGCCTTGACTGTGTGATATCCTTATGATGTTGATCATGGTCAATTTTGGCTATCAACAGGTCTAGAGGTGTGGCAAAAACCAGACGAGATTTTCCTTAGCCAAGGAAAATATGCAGTAGAAATCCTGAAGAGATTTGAAATGATGGATTGTAAATCCATGCCCGCATCGATGGTGATGAACCTGGAGTTATTGAGTGATACTTCTTCAAAGACAGTGGATGTCACCATGTACAGGCAGATGATTGGTTTGTTGATGTATTTGACGAATACTAGGCCAGATATATACTTTGTTGTGAACACTTTGAGTCAGTATATGGTCAAACCAAGACGTGCTCACTTGATTACGGCAAAGCACGTGTTAAAGTACCTGAAGGGTATTATATGTTTCAGAACGTAAGATACGACTGCAAGACTATGCTGATTTAGATTAGTCGGTAGTGTCGCAGATCAGAAGAGTACATTATGATGTTGCTTCAGTTTGGGGTCAACTATGATTTTGTGGCTCAACATGAAGCAGACTAATGTGTCACTCAATACAACCGAGGCCAAATATATAGCAGCATGTTCAGCTAGTAGCGAAGTTGTGTGGCTTCGGAAGTTGCTTGCAGGATTTTTTAATATTGAGTTGGAGATGACTTGTATTTTTTGTGACAACCAGAGTTGTATAAAGTTGTCTAAGAACCCTATGTTTCATAACAATTCCAAGAATTTTGAGATCAACTACCATTATATCTAAGATCTGGTGCAAAAGGGAGTTGTGAATCTCTAGTGTATTGGCATAGACGAGAAGATAGCAGATGTGTTGACCAAGCCTCTCTCAAAGGTAAAGATTGAGTACTTCGGGGACAAGCTTGGAGTGGTCCAAAAGTAATCCCCTAGTAAGAGGGAGTGATAAGTTACATATGTGACTCTGGGGACAACAGTAGTAGCGGGCAGTCATTCATGGGCACGTTACTGACCATGGCACTAGTCAGCATGACCTCACATAAGGTGAACAGATGTTGAACCTTTGGGAATGGTGAGTTTTCCCAACTTTTCAAGATGGAGGGCCAACCTGTGTGGTTGGAGGTGTAACCTAGCCTTGAGCTAGATGGTAAGTGTGTGCACACTACATCGCCTAACCCTTGTGGTTAGATGCCTAGATTCTATGAGAGTTGGATGCCTAGTGTGTCAACCAGAAGGACTAGCCTTACGGTTAGATGTCAGATTATGTGTGAGCTGACGAGTTTCCTAGTTTTGTATGAACTAGATGCTAGATTATATGTGAGATGGCGAGTTTCCTAGTTCTATATGGGCTAGTTGTCCAAATTCTGTGTGAGTTGGACAAATGTGAACAGTTTCCCAGACTCTGTAAGGATTGGGTAGTAGCGCGGTTCTGTGTGTGAACTAGTTCAAACTGAATATTTACCCAGACTCCGTAAGGATTGGGTAGTAGCGTAGTTCTGTGTGTGAACTAGCTCAAACTAAATAGTTACCTAGACTCGGTAAGGATTGGGTAGTAGCACAGTTCTATGTGAACTGGCTAGTTTCCTAGCTTTGAGTGAGTTAGATGAAATCTTGTAATGACATAAGGTCTGAAAGGACGTTGAGACCCATAAGGTCCGAGAGGACGATGAGGTTGTGCCCACTAGAGAAATGCAACATGCGTTGATGAGGCCCCAAATGCATGACTGTGACATGACCATCAGATAGTCTATGTGTGACTATGTGATGCAACCCCCCTACCCTCCTAGGGTTCTGTGACCTCCCGGTCTAGGATCTTTCTTCAATCTGAGTCGAATTGACTCTTCGGGATCCTGATTGAACCCAAATCAATTATACACAGGCCCCTTTTCCTTCTGCGTGCAGGTTCTGTCAAACTCGTGAGTTATTCATGCGCACTTCCAAAACACTAAGGTTTATGCCCTAGATCCTTCTGCAATTATTCATATGGCCTCGGGTTGTGTCCTTGCGCAAATGCGTGATTACCTATTAAAGTCCACGCACCTTTAATCCATGAAATTTTATGGGATCGTCGATCTCCCTCTGCCCCTTCCAAATCCATGGACCAGATCTGCCCCTCCTGAATCAACGGATATGATCTATTCAGGATTCTAGACTTCATGGTTTTGAAATCTCAAACCTCACTTTCCTCCATACTCCAATATTCTGAAGTTAATGATCTGTTGCCACCTGTCTCCCTGAACCTGCGGCCACGATCTCCTCCGTGGATCTGACCTTCAGGAATATTAATTCTCAAATTCCTGCTTTTCCCTGTGTGATAATATTCTGGAGTAGAAGATCTATCGACACTTGTCCCCCTTAATCTATGGCTAGGATTTCCTCCGTGAATCCGACCTTCGGGAATCTCAATTATCAAACCCTCGCCATTGTTGACTAGTTATCTTCCGAAGTGGAAGACAAATTGACACATATCCTTCCCAATCAAAGGTTGTGCTCCCACTTCAGGAATTTTCCCTCCTCAACCAGATCAACGGCCCTCTGAATCCCTTCTCGATTGGCGATCGAGATCTCTTCTTCGGATCTTCGGACCTTTCCTCCTCTTCTTTCGTCTGGAGTTCTAGATCTAGCACCGCGTGTCCACCTTCACATCAATGGCTCTCGTCAATTCAGACTTATGGGCTTCGAAAATCTCAAATGTCAAAACCTCGCCTTCCTTCGTACATCAATATTCTGGAGTTGATGATCTGCGAACACTTGTCCTCCTGAATCAACGACCCTGCTTCTACTTCGGGTGTTTGATCTTTCAATTAGATTAAAGGTCTCGTGGCCCTATACTCTATCAATGGTAGAGATCTCCTTTGAGTCTTCAAACTTCTGAAATCTCAAATCTCAAAATTCACTTCCATTCAAAGTATGTGGATTCTTGTCGTGTGTCCTCTTAGATCGTACGGTTGAAGGTTACTTCGAGACTTTACCCAGAGTTTTCGGATTTATTCCACGTCTCCTCTAGATCAGACGGCTCAGATTCACTTTGGGTCTTTGGATTTCAAAAGTTTCAACTTTCAACCGAAACTCAAATACAACTTACCCAAAGCTTGCAGTCTGCCACCACGTTTCCCTCTATATATAACGATCTAGACCTCTTTGGCTCTTCGGGCTTTGGCAGTCTCAGTTCTCCACTGAAACTCCACTACAATTTACCCGGAGCTCACGATTTGTTGACAAGTTTCCTCTTATAGATCGACGTCTCTCGGATCTTCAGCTATTCAAGATTTGGGTGTTTCAACATCTCACCTTTTCCTCCCTCTGGATCTCATGACCCACCGACACGTATCCTTCTGGCGATCAATGATCGGGATCCTACTTCGAGTGTTTCACCTCCTCCTCGTCCACAAACTTCCAGAGTTGTGGATCTTACGCTTCCTATCTTCCTCCACGATGGACGGTCCCTGCTCACTTTGGGACTTCGG
>JZKD02S1759194.1:74860-94935 GCA_000966675.3 Picea glauca
AGTCTTCTCTACTGACTAGTTACTCTTCCAGTCCCTATAGAGAATTTCATTGATGCCTCCTGCATCTCATGATTTCATCATTGGTCTATGTTGTTGGAGTCCTCCATATGTCTCATGCTCTTGTTCAAAGGAAGTCTATCAACCTGTGTTGGCCACTCCTTAGAACTCTTGACTTTGCATGTTAGCCATACCCTCATTTTGTCTCAGAATCACATGATATTGTAAGTCCTATCATGCACCCTAGCCCTACTTTCATCATTGGTAGGTAACCTTGAACCCAATAGTCGACATTTCATCATTGGTCGTTGACTGGGTGGTTTCCCTTGTGTTCAACGGCAAGATATCTATTCACACATTGGGATTCATGCAGTGTCTTGGATGCCATTAGCCTTATTGGCAGTTTCCTCACCTTTGTTAGCATTTTTCATCATTGGTTGTTATTCAAAGGGTCTTTTTCATGTACCGTTGGCACTTGGCACATGCAAAAGACGCACTGGGTTGTTGGTTCGTGAACATGTTCTTCGTCCGATTTCCACCAAATCATGAAGCTCCTTCTTTGTGCCTCGTGCTAACTAATGAGAGATACCATAATTCTCTCCTTTTAGCGAGTCTCTTTCCATCGACTTCGGCTCATTTATTCTGGAAATGGGACTTAGAGTCTTATGAGTACCTCGAGGCTTGCAGCCATCAGTGGCAGGCTCTCTCGCCATCTACAGTTGGGAATACATCAATGTCTCATGATCAATGGATTCTTCAGGTGTTCGACACCGACTCCTCTATTCACACTTGTAAGAATGTACTTGGTGCCTTGATACCTACTTTCATTATCAGTAGGTTGTCTCGCGTTTGTTAACGGTATACCTCAATGACCCATAATCAAACGATGTCTCATTGTGTTCAACCTCAACTCCTTTATTTACATGATGTAGACTTGCACCCTTGGCGGATTGCGTAGAAGACTTGAAGTCATCACTATGTGGCCGCAACTTTCCTAAGTTGTTGCTTCTTTTTCATTGGACCAGTACCTATATGACTTCAGTGATCATGGGAGATCAGATTGTACTCCATGGTATACAGATATCTTCAGATTGGTTTTGAGACTGGTTCTACTAGGCCTTGTTCGTGACTATGATAGCTATTGGCATGTAACCGCATTTGTATTTTCCTATTCATGGCCACGATCACTTTTTTGGTATATTTTTCACATGGATTTGAAGTGTAATTTTATTGGCAGCCATGTATACAAAGTTAGTGAAGAATGTAACGAGCAACGCGTTCTTCCATCTGGTCCCCTACCACTCCACTTCTGGGTTATTTATAATGTATTTTGGCCATCGCAGATACTCCTCTGACCTCACACATTAGGGGGCATCTGTTATAGCAAGATTTGCCTCACCCTATGCAATCTTTCACAGAGGGCATTATTCCATTTCCCTATGCAGACTTATCTTCCCTGTTGATAAAATACAAAGACAAAAATTAATATTTTCTTGCACACTATACATCATGTGTATACGTAGGCTGCTCCACTACAACCCATGTACATCAGGATTTGTGCTAGAAAATGAAAATTAAATGTCAGTTTCCCATGTCACGACAAGAGATCTCTGATCCTTGGCCTTCCATATACTGGAAACGTTATGAATCGGCCCTTCAATTCCATTTTGAATGCTATAAATGGGTCAATTTCGAGCTATGGAAAGAGATAAAGAATTCAACTTTGAGTGCAAAGTTACTCAGGACAAATTATTTACTTCATTTTGAGTCTACGTCCCTTTGTCCTTTATTTCTAAACACGGTGTTCAACCCCCAAGCTCTTCCCTTATTGATGGAGAACCCCAATGTCTCCCTTCTATGAGCTTTCCTTTGGTGGAGGATTGAAGTGGTGGAGGCCCAACTGGAAGGAACTTAATTTCTTGGTTCTGAATCGTGCCGACACGGAAGTCTGTAATATTTTCACTTCTGTTGATCATTTATTAATAGAAATACTCATTTCCCATCCAATTGATATCTTGCAAATATATGATTTATTATCCATGGGCGTATTTGTTATGTTTATTAATGGATTATTCTATTTAATGTGCTAACCTTTTATATTATCACCATATGCTTTATTTGCTTGTCTGTTGAGAACTAGTTGCAGGTATATAGCTTTGAGTTCAAGTGCTCAACGGTGGACTTCATCAAACATCTGGACAAGGTAGGCCTCTTTCTTACCTCGCTTGCATATTGGTTTATATAGCATGTTTATGGGATAGAGTTGATTTCTGCAGTCATTTCTGTTTGTTGTGGTTTACCCTAGCCATAGCGAGATTTTCCTCGTAACATATTAGTAAGAATGTTTCCAAGCATCAAGTCAACTAAATGACCAATTACTTGAAATGTTAGAGGAATTTTTATTTTTTCTCCCTGGTTACCTCAAACATAATTCTCTAATAGCTCTAGCATATATAGGTACATATTTTATGGCTTGGAACAATGGAATTTTAACACATACATTTTTCATTTCCCCAAGAAAATCAAATTCGGGTTGTTTAATAGATTTCTCAATACTTAACCTTTCAGGATACGAGGGAATGTGGATTTGATTGTTCTGGGGAAATGGATTGATCTACTAAGGAAGGATTATCAATTGGATAATTTGATTCAACAACAGAGTCCTCATCAAATTGTTCCAAAATGATAGGAGAAGTTGGATTATCTGATTTAACAACTTTATCCCCGACATCTTGTTCCACAATGACGAGAGAAGTTGGATTAACTAATTTCCTTGATCGGACATGAATATCTTGTAGATATACAACAGAGATAATATAGGTTGGATAACTGGGTAACTCGGTGTTGTAAGTCGGTTGATTTATGTTATTGTTCAGGTTAGGAATGAATTAGGCAAGAGTTTGAGTTGGCCTTTGGGGTGGTTGGGTTGGCGGAAATTGTAATTTTTGTTGAGGTTGTGCCTATTGAAATGAAAGTTGTGGTTGAGGATAAAACTATTGTGGGTTTTGTTGTGGCATATTTCCATAAGGGAAATATCCTTGCCAAGATAGGTTTTTTTCCTTAGGGGATCCATTGTAGCCATGGTGTTGGTGGATACCAAGTGAAAAAAGGGTTTTGCAAGTATTTTTGGTTAGCCCATAATGCATTATATAATTAAGAAGAATTTGGATTTATATCTAGTGGATGATTTGGTGAGGGTCTCTTTTGGTTTATGATACAAAATTTCTCAACTCCCTCACTTGCTCCTTGATAAACTACTTTACTTCCAGGCAATGAAAGGCAATACTTATATCATGGTTCTGCTCACAGATAGCATAGATTCCTATATTATCTAAGGGGCACTCATGTAAGGGATGTTTCTTGCAACATTTTGGACAAAATGTATCCAATGGTAATGCTTCTTCTTCTTGCTTCTTCTTTATTTTCATGGTATCTAGTTGGGAACTCGGAGAACTAAGGATGTTAGTTTTAAAAGTATCTAACAAATTCCCAATTTCAACTCAAGTAATTGCACCCCTTGAGGGTTTATTAATACTTTAAAGGCTTTCTTGAGACCCACTTCCTTGTTTATTACTACCTCTTGATATAGTTTACATAACTCACAAACGATATTATATGGTAGTTCAAAAACATCTCCAACCCCCATCAAATTTTAGACATTTAGATACCTTTAAGAAAAAGCGTCTCCAGTTTGTTTGGGTCTAATTTATGTTGGTTGGATTGTCTAATATTATATTGGAATCTTTCGACGTAGTCGTTGAGACTCTCTTCTTCCTTTTGATCCATCTTGAAGATTTATCCTCATAAATCTCTAGCTTGGAAATAATCTTGATATTTTTAAAGGAATGCTTGTCTCATACCTTCCCAATTTTGTATATAAATTCCACCCAACCCCATGAACCAGCATAAATCTGAATCTTTTAGGGTAGTTGGAAACAATTTTAATTTATGGGCATCGGATGAATAGTCATAACTATGCCATAAGACATCAAACTAAAAAAAAAAATGTGTTTGGATCCTCACTACTTAACCCATGGAAATGGGGTAGAGCAACATGTGGGATGTTTTTCATTTGGGTCGTAGCATCTATATATTGAATGGGAAATTCAAATGTGATAGGATTTTGTGGAACGGATCCTTCTCCTTCTCCTTCTCCTTCTCCTTCAACCATGAAGTATAAGGGATTTTTCTAAAACTCCATAGGGCCTCCAAAGGCTAGGGATTCTTCTAAGGTAGATGAAATAGAATATTCACACTTATGACTATGTATTTTAGGAGGATTTAGGTCAGCATAAGATGTGGAGTTTTCTTCAAGATTGGATGCCACCTCCTCAACAAGAGGTTTTTGTTCACTTGTGGAAGTACTTCCTCTTATTCCCCCTCTTTGTGCCAATGTGTTAGTTGCATGGGTGGCTCTTATTGTACTACAGAAATGTCCTCTTGAATATCTTACCCTATTCATGCATCCTAAACTATCATGATTTAAAATTTATTGGAATAGAGACTCACCACAAAATATTATGGTGAATGTGACAAGCTTTTACATTATAGAGATTCTATAGTGAACTCGTCTTTGCCTCTTATTGTCTCTATTCCCCTGCATTCATTCCTATATGCATTTAAAATTAATGTTACAAGGTTCATAAATCAATTTAAAATAAATATTCTTAACTCTTTAGTGTTTACCCGGCAACGACGCCAAAAATGGTAGATCTAAAATATGTTTCTTAAAAGACAACTATTCTATGGCTTCATTTATTTATCAATCCCTGGGTTTGTCTCAAACTTATGAAGCACTAGTGATATATACACAAAACTAAGACTCTGTAAATTGATTGGTCTCTTGTAGCATGCCTAATCAAAAGACAAATTATCATATTCAAAAGAAAACTAAGTCATAGAAAGGAAGACTGAAATTAAAGATAACTACTCTGATTGCATTTGGTTTGAATGGTGGATACTCTTTACTTTAGGGTTGTTCCCTCATAAGTTATATTTTATGAAACGCAAATCTACAATCATTTCATTGTGAAATCAAATATGAAAATAACTCCATTCAAATACATACATATAATGTTGTAAAACTAATCTAGTAGCAATGAAAACAGACCTGTGTGAAAAAAATGTTTATAAAAAAAAATAGGTAGAGTATAAACGGAGTATTATAGTTAATTTGAAATGAACAAATATGAACACAATTATCTACAACAAACAAACTTGGCTTTGTACCTCTTGAAGTAGGCCCAACTCCAAAAAGTCTCAACAAACAATACAACTCTCAACTACAACATGCTTTTAACAATAACTCATAGAAACACAAGGAAATTGTATGTATTCAAACACTAAAAGTGTTTACAAAGTATTTATATCAATCTCTCCATTCTATATCTATGTATCCAAACACGAGAGAAATGTTATGTATATATAGTTGCAGACTGGAATTTGTTCTTAACAACTTAAAAACTAAAACATTTATAAAACCCTAATGCTATGGAGAAAATAACCAATTGTTCATTACAAACATTAGAGTTGTCGCACTTGTTGGAATACTGAAGGGGGGAGGGGGTGAATCAGTGTGAGCACTTTTACCACTTTTAACCAAAATATATAATATTCAACTTAATCGAAATTATATCATCAGTATATCATCAATATATCATGAGCATATAAACATAAGCAACATCACATCAAGTACACAGTACACCATAATTTACGTGGAAACCCAAATGGGAGAAAACTACAGAATGTTTTCTTATATATCAATAGAATACATTCATTGGAAGCACCAACTGGAAGGAGGCACCAACCTAAAGGAAGCTACAACTCCCTAAATTCTCTGGCTCCAACCAAAAGGAGGCTACAACCCCCTGATTCTCAAGGTCCAACTCGAAGGAATCTCCAACTCCCTGTGTTCTCCAGCACCAACCAGAAGGAGGCTACAACCTCCTTTCCTTTCCCCATCTTGCCACCCTAAAGTATAAGTGTAGACCAATTGTCACTACCACAATCACTACCATTGTCACTACCACAATCACTACCATTTTCACTGACCAACATGTTCAACCTGTCATTGTCACTTATACTCAACCAAATCCTCTCACATGGATCATATACCAAGTACACCTCTCAACTAGATGTCCAACATCACCAACACATGCCTCAACCAAGCATGTACCAAACCATCAACATGTACCCTACCAAGCATCAACTGTGTCGCACAACCTGTATGACAAGACATGCATCAATCATGCACCAACACTTGTGCAACAACAAGTGCATCAACCATGCACCAACACTTGTACAACAACAAGTGCATCAACCATACACCAACACTGATACCATGTACCCCAATGATCAATCATGTACATCAATCATCAACCATTTACATCAACCATCGACCATGTACATCAATAATCAACTGTGTACCAACATATGCATCAATGTATAAACCAAAACCTCAAGCATGCATCATAATCAACCAAGATCATATACCAAGTATATGCCTCAAGTATATTCCAATATCACAAAGATGTGCCTCTAACAATAAACCATAACAACCATATACAATGTACCAAGGATATGTCTCAACCATAACACCAAAGCATGAACCTCAACCATATGCAACCATAAACCAAAAGGGGCATCCAAGATATGCCTTAAGCATGAGCCATACCATCCATGAAATAAGTCTAATGAACTATCACATCAACCATGTATCAAACCCCCATTGTTATGCAGACTCGGCTTGTACCAATTTCTTCAACAATACAACTCAACCAAACTTCCTCATACATGAACCACGTGATATGATTCACACATGTACAACAAGATATGTCATAAACCATGTATTAAACAACTACCAAAACTCTCAATATGTGCATCAAGCATAAACCATAATCTCCAAAATATCACCAAGCCATGCCACCAATATGAGCCATAACATTACCAAGATATAACCCTCAAAACTTACATAATGACATTCCTCATAACCTATGACAACCCTGTTTCATAATCATACCTTGTTGTAACCTGTAACAAGCATCCCCTTTACTTTACCTCATCCTTGCTACCTCATGTTTGCCAATAGATCAAGTTTTCACTAGATAGATATTCAATGAACCTGTGTGTAAGAATGAGAGACTCTTAATGTGTATTTATACCCTTCCATTTAACTACTTTTCAACCACCTTACCCTTAATTAATTTATTGTTGTAACCACTTTACCCTTAATTAATTTCTTGTTACAATTGTTTTACCCTTTAACTGTTTTACCCCTTTTCTTAATTTTAGGGTAGTAATTGTTTAACCCTTTTTCCTAATTTTAGGGTCAATTGTTTTACCTTTTTTTCCTAATTTTAAGGTCATAATTGTTTTACCCTTTTTCCTAATTTTAGAGTCGTAAGTGTTTTACCCTTTTTCCTCATTTTAGGGTCATAACTGTGTTACCCTTTTTCCTCATTTTAGGGTCATAATTGTTTTACCCTTTTTCTTAACTTTAGGGTCAACCTGTACTTTCTTGTTGCAACTATTTTACCCATAATTAGTAAACTCATAATTTATTTGTTACCTCTACTTTACCCATAATTCACTTCTCGTTGACCTTCTAGAATATTCTAGATTATTCTTGAAGGTCCTCCAATCTTTACAAAGCCATATCTCCTCAACCATGAGCCACATGACGTACCACCTATCACTGGAAATGGCATGACGGGTATGATACATCTATGATAGTCTTACTTACAAATACACTAACCTTCATGTCTTTATTCCTTGATCAACTGCGGGTTCCATGATCATAGTTTTGGGGCTACATGCAGACTTCATCAAATTCACCCAACACATATGTTGACATCAACCACTCCATCAATGAAAACTAACTATCCATCTATCTCAACCACATCTCTAGGGCTTCCAGACTTCTCCAAGGGTTGACGCCAATGACAACCAACTATCCAAACCAATTGTCCAACAATCCCCCCCTTTGGCATTGATGGAAACATCGATGGCAACACTAATGCTCCAACAATCATGGTCCCCTTATGACCATTGCTCCTCATCAATGTTTTCCACTCTCCCCCTTTGACATCAATGGCAAACGGTATCTCTCCCTGGATCTACTTCCCATGTCTTCATGCTTCCATTTTTTCTCTTTGTTTCCATGCCTTAGTTATTTTTTTTCACATGTTTCTTTCCTCGTGTTCCTCTTCTCTTGTGACTTTTCCTGAAAGTATAATTTCCTTGAATAAACCTTCTCGGACTTCATGCGCTTAACTCTTCTGGTCTTTCTCTTTCTCTCCCTTTGACATCATGGGAAAAAGGATAAATCCCCTTGTCGGTATGTCTCCCCCTGTTTGTATGCTACTAATCTTCCTTTTTGAATCTCTTGATGATTTCTCTTCCCTTGACTTCTCTGCAAGATTTTGTGTAGATCAATGTAGGGCTACCTGTAAATGTTTCCTTTCCTCTATTCCAGTGTTGCTTATTATCCATCGGTGCTTCCTCTTGTAACTCTCTTACATATATAAAAAGCATTCAAAATTTATTGACTTCAAATATTCATGGCCTGTCATGTTCATTGTCTAGATATAAATGACCATATTGTTCAACAATGTCCCTCTGATGATATAGCTTCTTTTGAAGGTTTCTCTTTCCATGATTTGTTGTGCCTTTGACTACTTATCTTTCTATGACCAACTGATTCTAATTGATTCCACTGATTCCAACTGTAGATGAATTGCATGTTATCTATACATGTTAAGTATCAATCTTTGTCCATAGGTTGCAAACTGTCCATAACTGCTATGCATATTCTCTGACCCATGTTTTTTGTACCTACTAAATATCCATCTATGTCCATTCTTTGTTGCTCAATTGTCCACAATGTTGACCCATCTATTAATGTACTATTATGAACGATTCACGGCTACAATTGATCATCACATATTCCTATTTCTCAAATTGAATCAAATGTGTCCATTGGTCTTCTTTATCTGCAAGTCAAACTCTGCATCTATGGAACAACCTGTACTCAATATATCCCTGCTTGAATACATACATGGAATACAATCATAAACTTATGCCTATGTAACTGCCAATTGATACATGTGTGGGAACACTAATTCTCAATCAATCAATTTCTCACATTGTACTTATGCTACCTGACTACTCTGAATATGTCTATGCAAGTACTTCAAACTGCTTGAAGAATGGTTCTATGCTCTATAGAGCTACTACACTGGCTCCCCCTATTCAATATGCATATTTATTGTGAGTCTCCAAGCTGGGTGGCTCAAAAAAATACTCACTCTGATGCAGAGTAATCTTCCTCTTCATCTGTAAACTCATCATCTTTCTGAGCTCTGACTTCTTCCCTTTTCAATGAGAAATTATAGTGGCTAATAGTTGCTCTCTCTCGGAATTTCCTCTAACTCACCTTGAATTAACAATAGATTGTTTTCATGGTTTTTTCTTTAAAACTGAGAGAAATAAACTCTGGGTTAAGGAAGGCAGGGATACACTACTCAGTTTTATGTCACCACACCATGGTCATCAAAGTTTTGGAAAGGTAGGGAGTGCAATTCCCCTTATTTCCAGCAGATCTTAAGATGAATGAATGATGATATAGTGAATAGAAGAGGCTAATGCAGAGGAATTTGAATACAAAATATAGCACTAACCAATCCAAGTAAAACACAACACTGAGATAGGGGATTTGTAGTGTAGTTTTAGCAGCAACTTTCTGTAGCGCAGTATGCACACAAGGGCCAAGTGAATGAACAAGTATTCAAGCTTCAGAAGCAAAATGGCTTGACCTCTAGAATAGGTGAAATTTAGGTGGAAAATGGCTATGAAGTCTGTGGGAGAAAATCTACAGATGAAAATGGATGAGAGAGGAAGTAGTCTGCAACGTCGGGTGCTACCAAAAGCTAAGGTAGGGGTGTCTCAAGACTTTTCCATGCAATTGAGAGGACTCACGGAATACCTAGAGATTGTGACTGATAATGGAGGATCTGCAACAAGCTACAAAACTGATACGTCCACCTCATCCTCCAATTTAGCTTTGATAGTTGATCCTGTAGCACAGTCTACAGCTGGTATAAGCTAGTGATTGTAGCAGTGTCGAGCTTGAGAGAAAATCCAAATGCTTAAACCATTAGCAAGCTTCATAAATGAGCAAATCTCAATATTCTCTTATAATGAACAAGGGCGCTGAAAACTAGAGAAATCATTACCTCATCTTATTATGAGAAATAATGGAAAAGATCAAAGGACAAAGGTGTGTTAAGGAAACTCCTAGTGATTTGGCAGTGCCTTTTTCAAAAATTTGATTTGACCCCCCTTTAATGGACATAGGGACAGCATGGAAAGGATAAAGAGTATGAATGGATGGAGTGATGTGTCAAGTCATTTGCATCATGGGGTCGATTATCCTTTATGTCAAGTCAAGAGGTGAGTCGAAACCATAAACCATAGAATGACCCTAGCATTAAAATCTATTTGTGGGCCAAAAATGAGCCAAAACCACAAGTCTTTATTTGTTCAAACTAACCTAAGAAAATCACATAAAGAAAAATAAAGCAAACCTAAAGTATAAAGGATAAAAAAATAAACATAAGGGATAAAAGACCCAAGGCAATTTCATGTGATAACATTGGCTCCATGGGGGATGGCATGCTCCCTATGAGCTGCCAAGAACAAGCAGTTTCAGTGCCTTATCCTAGGGCTATGGCGTCACTTATTTAATCAAAAATAAAACAAAAATGATATTTACAATGAAATGAAAAGCCACTCATGGCTTAAAAAAAATACTTTTTCAAAAAGTGCCCATTGACAGGGCCACCAAAAACTTCAGAGTCCTCCAAATTTTGCAACTTATAAGTGTTATTTGAAAATACCTCAGAAATTTTGAAGGGACCAATCCACAAGGCTTCAAATTTATCATGCTTGACTTTGTCTTTCTTGGGTCCATCTCGCTTGACCACTAGATCTCCCAGATGGAAATCTTCTTTGCTTACCTTCTTGTCAAAGGCTTGCTTGATCTTTTGTTGATGGTTTTGTGCTTTGTCTAGCAGCTGCTCCCTATTCTATTGCACTTCTACCAATTTTTGTATTCCTCTGATCATATCATCAGGTTTTCCTTGGTAGTCACATCATCATTTTCAGTTGAACCTTTAACCTTTACAACAACATCATTCATGTCGAACAATCTCTCCAAAGGAAGTAGTCCTTTTGGAATATGGTTACTAGGCAACTGAACAGTATGATGGTTAATAATTTTATTTAGAAAAACATCAACATGAAGGCTATTTTCAATATCATGATCTTGATCAACATGTAAGGCAGAAAACTCGTCCATGGTCTTAAGAAACCTTTTAATCTCAAGATCATCCTCAAAAACCTTCCAATATTTGACATTGTCATATGTAGAGGGTTTATACTTCACTTCTACATCATATTTGAGTTTAGGTAGCAAAGGGACTCTAAAATTACTTGTTGAAACAACCAAAGAATATGCCATGGTGTTTGCCTCTCTTGGAACAAATGAGATATTAAAATCTAAGAAGAAAATGTCAATAAGATCCCAAACTTCATTTCTGTAAGTCCTTAGCCTGGGTGTTTAGCTTGATACAGATTTTGTATTTGATGGATAATTAATTCAGCATCTCCAAACACTGCTAGCTCTTCAATCCTGATGTCTTTGGCATCCCTCAAACCCAAAACAAGAGCTTCATATTCTGCCACATTGTTTGTAGTTTCAAATTCAAGCTTGTAGGACAAAGATATGATCTCTTGAGTAGGGGAAACAAAGACTACTCCAGCACCAACACCTTCCTTAGAAGAGGCTCCATAAAAAAACATCTTCGAAACAGAGGTATTTGGAGGAGAATCTTCACAAAAGGTAATGGATTGTTTTTTTATTTAAAGAGGAGCTTGAGGAGCATCAGTGAGCTGCAATATACTAGATCCTAAATCAGTATCAAGTGAAAAAATAGGATGGTTGGTGGGGTTTGTTTCATCATTGATGATGTAGGCTAATTGAGCCTCCCTGTAAAGTCTTCTATGTTCTCCCCCAAACACAGGAATGGTGGCATATGTAAGGTCCATATGCAAGGTTCCCCCTAGTCTTTTTATCCAATATCTTGACAAGATCATACCAAACTTAGGGGGGGGACATAAGCCACCACAATATCCATGACCACACTTTTCATGGGCAACTAAAACAATGTCACAACCAGATCTTTGATAACCCCGAGACACTTCACTTTCCTAGAGTCAAAAGAGTATAAGTCATGGTATGTTTTTGTAATTTCCAACCCAAACTCATCCATGATTGTTTTTGGCATGATATTGTGAGATGCCCCTGAGTCCATCAAACAATTGTGCAACACTTTATCATGAATGTTCAATGATGTATAGAAAGGAGGGGATGAATCATCTCTATATTCTATCAAAGGTCCTAGGATGGCAGTTGGTTTTTCATCTTGAAGGTTGACTGAATCAGTGGAATTGGAGGAAGGTTCGGGTTGCAGCATTTCGGAAAGATATATTTTGAATTCCTCATTTTTTATCAGCTCCAAAAAAGGTACAGGGATTTTGATTTTTTGAATCTCACTTTCAAAGTTGAAGGAAGATGGACATTTCAAAATCTCCTTAACTCCTGGGGTAGGATTCTTAACCAATGCTTGAGGGATTTGTGCATATTTTTCTTTGCTTCCAGCTACCACAGCCTTAGCAGAATTTTCTTTTTTAGAGGGTTGATCAGAAGTGTCAGTCTTTCCCTCTTTCTTTTTGGACCTTAGGTTGTATCTATTTTGATTATGATTTGTTTTTTCTCCTTTGTTCAATTCATTTAAATGACTATCCATGAGAGACTCTTCATATGCATATTGGGTCAAATGAGGGGAAGAAGAGGTGTCACCAAGACAATGAATTTCAGGATCAGTTTCTTCATCCTCTCCTTCTTCATCAACAACAAGGTTGTTTTGGAGAGGGGTTTGAATTTTTTTATCATCCCTATCTCTATTTCTTGGATCCCTTTGGAGGACCTGGGGGGAATTATTTGGTCTTTTGAAATTACCTCTATTGTCAGCATTTTGTCTGTTCCTATAGGTTTGTTTTCCTTCAATTTTTAACTTCTCTATTTCAGCAAAAAGTGATTTTCCCAATTTTGTAAGTTCATCAACTTGAGGATGGATAACAAAGGAATCAGAGGTTTAGGCTTCAACTCTAGTTTTTCTCTTATCCCTATCATATTTTCTCCTAAGTTTGTCAGCTGCCACTATGTTATATTCTACTTCTAAGGATGCATCTTGCATATGAGCTAAGGAGGTAGATCTTCTTTCTCTCGGTAGAAGGAAAAACTCAGGGTCAAAAGCACTAGCATAGGTGATCTTCGCAGAGGTTTATGTTGTCTTTATTTCAGTGGGAATATTGTTGTACATTTTATTGAATCTCTTGGAGAAGTCAGAAACAGATTCTCCCTCTTTCCTCTTAAGGGATCCAAATTATGTGATATAATAAAGAAAATCTTTTTTATCCCCCCACTGTCTCAAGAAAGCATCATCTAAAGCTTCAATCCCAGCAATAGATCTAGGAGTCAAACCCCTAAACCATTTACTAGCCTCACCATCAAGGCTATGTACAAAGACTCTCATTGATAAATCTTCATTCTCAATGTCAAGGTTGTCTACATAACTATAAAACGCAGTAAGGTTTTCTTCAGTAGTTATGTCTTCCTCCCCTATGAACTTGGGCATGTACTTAAGGTAGTCTCTAGCAGGAAGAGCATTCATAGGCTAAGGTAAGATAAGAGGGGGATACCTAGCAGCCACTGTGGTATCCATCCTATTTCTAGGAGTATTACCACCTGCCATTTGGTTATGACCTGTAGGAGAACAAGGGGGAGATGGAGTTTTGACAGCTGCAACTACAGTTTGGGTTTGAGGGGAAAGAGGAAACTTGGATGAGGATGGAGAGGTCTTAGATTTCAGAGGAAGAGTTTGAGCCTTTTGGGAAAATGAAATAGGGTCCAAGGGAGAATAGGTTTCCTCTTTTTTAGTCTCAGTAACTTTGATAGGAGGAGTACGAAAACCCAAAGTAGGGAAATCTTCAAGACTCTCACGTATGAACCACTTTGCAATGTCAAGGGAAACAAGGGTTTCAAAACTTTCTTCTTTTATTTAAGGGCTAAAAGATGTATATTAAATAGAGAAATTTTCAAAATCTAGACTTCTAGAAACTTCGACAAAAGGTAAAATAGGAGGGTTAGATATGGCTACTAGAGTTTTAAAAGTAGAATCATATGAATGACTAGAAGTACCTAGTATAGAAGCTGAAAATCCTTCTTGAGAAGTCTTTCTTCTTTTGAGAATCTTCTCTGGGTCAGCTTCAGGTGTTGCCAATGGTAGATGTGGAGTAGACCTCATGTGTCTTCCTTTGGGATCCATAACTGAAACAATGGAGTCGTCAGGTGCAAGCTGAAATCTTCAATGTACTGAATTCTAATGCACCTTCAGAATCAGAATGTTTTGTCGTTCAATCCCAGGGAAATGTCTTCAATTCGTTTCCTGACAACGGCGCCAAGAATGTTAGCACTAAGAATCGACCTCGGATTGAAAAGAGGATAAGCCCAGTACCCATCAAAGTATGTGTTAATGTAAATGAGTGATTAAAGGTCAAATGGACAAGACTCGGAATAATAATGTTTTAACTCAAAAATATGGGCTAGCATGCATAAGCAAATGAGTTCTTGATTAGCGTTAGTCAGTGAATGAGAGTAAAAGTGAATAGGAGGGAGACTTAGTGAGGGAGGTGTAAATGTCTTCTATTGACATCAGGTCTTCAAGCAACCCAAGGAGGAAAAACTCAAACATAAGAACTTCTTGAATTAAAAGTTAAAGAACATTGAAGAACATCATAGCAGTATTATAATCATACATTCATCATAACAAAACCATAACAATCTCATATGGATCATCCTATCATGAGTACTTCAGCATAAGAGGCAACAATATGATATAAAGAGAAACTAACTTCTATTAATCAAAAATTGTCAAGTCCAATACATAACCAGAGAATAGTCTACTTAGTCAAAAATATTACAATCAGGGAGCCCATTTCAACCATTCGAACCTCACTAATCATTTAGAATATGTATTTATAACCAAAAAGGAAAGGCAACAACTAGAAGTGCGAGCTAGCCTCCCTCCCCTAGGATTCTCTAAAACAGTTACCATTCTAACCCTGTGCTAACAACTCTTAACAAACTGCTACAAATTAGGAACCATGTTAACATAGTTACCAACTTAACAAATATTATAACAATGTAATATTATAACATTATAACATTATTAACAATGTTATATAGTTACATATTTATTTTCAAAAAAAACATTTAAATAAATTTGTAGCTTAGGTAATATTAGTGTTTTTGTTAAATTTTTTTATTTTAGATGGTTTTTTTTTAATATTTTATTGAATTTTGATTATTTTTCAGTTTTTGTTTTCTCATTTTATTTTTAATTTTTTAAGTTTGAAGGGATTTTTTGCTCTTCTTTTTAACCAAAAAACGTATTTTTGTCTTTTAAATTATTGTTTTTGGGGGAAATTTTAAAYTTTTTTCATTTCTTTCTAGTTTTTCTTTGTTTTTCACCATTTTGTTMGGTCATAAAATYTCTTAGCTCATATGTTCTGAATATGGTCAATATAACAATATTTTTAAGAAATTATTTATGTTTCATTCAACGTAACTTGTATTTACTGTTTTATTATTAAAAGTAAAAAATTATTAAAAAGTGACGTTGAATTTTTAAA
Source organism: Picea glauca (assembly GCA_000966675.3). NCBI lineage: Eukaryota > Viridiplantae > Streptophyta > Pinopsida > Pinales > Pinaceae > Picea > Picea glauca. The sequence continues at coordinate 90,671 of JZKD02S1759194.1, forward strand.
GTATATTGTGATATCTTCATGGCATTATGTATTACCTTGTGCTTTGCGTGATAATAACAATTAAAAAGTAAACATTTAAGGGTTTCTTTTACGATTTTGTTTATAGTAATAATGCGTTCTTTTACCACATTATAAAAATGTGTCATTTTCATACCCTAATTTTAGAATGGGTGCTACCAATAGCAGTACTTTTCAATTTGATGGTTGATTTTGAGGTTTTGGTTTGAATGGTACCAAGTGATAAAAATACGATTTCAAATGATCTCAAAATTTAATGTTTTGAAAAGAAAAAAAAATAATCAAAAATATTTTATTTGTTTTTAGGTGTTGATTTTAAGGTTTTTTTAAGCTACTGTCTAAGTTTTGAAGCCCATGTTTGAAAAATGTTGTAGTTTTGACCCCATTTTAAAACATGGTGCTACCGGCAGCACCACTTTTTGAATTGGGGGTTGATTTTGATATTTTTTAAAGCAAAAATATGGATTTTTTGGGCTAGAGTTCTCGTTTCGAAGTCACAATTCTCATTAAGTTGGTAACTATGTTTGTTGGCAACCACTCCAACAAGAATTAAATAACATGTCTCCCTTTAGGCTCATTCCTTTTCATTTCCAAGTGTCCTCCAGGGGTTGTATGTTGCCACCTATGATTTTCGCTTCTCTCCACATCATCAACCATCCAAAGGGGTCATGAACTCGAATCCCTTGACTGCAAGGGCCAATTCGTAGCGCCATTCAGTAGTGCATTGGGTAGCCAATTTTGTAGCGCCCTTTGCAAAACAACTCAGCAGATTTCATAGCGCCTCCTCCAAAACAGGTCTGCAGCTTTCGTAGCACAAATCATGTGTAATGATCGTGTGGAATTTCGTAGTGCCCCTCTTGAAATAGCTTCTGTAGATTTGGTAGTGCCACAACTCAAATGGTCCTGCAGATTTGGTAGCACCACTCATCAAATCAGTTCTGCAAAATCGGTAGCACCACCGTTGAATTGTAGCTAGGAGATTTCGTAGCAAATTAGGTAGCGAAATTGTAGAACATACTATATACACGATTCTGCAACGCCATGGCGCTACAAAATGTCTGTGTTTTTTTCTGTGTGATGAGACCAATCCTTCAAAAAACAAAAAACTTAGCTGATGGACTAGGAGCATGTAGATGCTTGTATAGGTGGAAAAATTAAACTTCCTTGATCACTTTACTCTTGCAAAAAGAGAACACCCACAAAAATGGATCTTATATCCCCCAACTACTTCATCAACCTAGCACTCCTCCTTGTTGCAGGAGAGTTTCCCTCTATCATGGCAACATGTTTTTCCTTTGTAGGGATACTCTTCTTGACTGCAGGTGTATTTTTCTTGATTATTGGTTCATTTCTTTCAATTGTAGCTTGTACCAGACCATTTAAGTTCCTCTAGGCCAATTCATCCTTGAAATGTTGCAATTCTTCCTTGAGCTTTCTATTTTTGAGACTGAAAGCCTCTGTTTTGCCTATAGAGGTTCTTAAGTTGCTTATGGAGAGGCAGGGCTCTTCTTGCTAAAAAAAAATCCAGATCAAAGGTGTTACTATAAATATCCATGAGCTCTTTCATCTTAATTCTCCCAGACAAACTTTCTTCTTTCAAATGCGCAACCTCCTTCCTAGCCTCCTTGAGTTGTCTGATCAATATTTTGAAAGTGTGATTACTAGGTGGAGTGATGATGTTGATAACCTCAACAAGTTTCTCAATGGATTTACCTTTATATTTTTGTTGCACAGGGCTCTTTCTATCACCCCAATAGGCTTCTCAATGCCTTTACCTTTATCTTTCTCCTTTCTTAGAAGTGAAACCTTGGGTATAACTTCTAATTTAACAACCTCCTTAAGGGTTGATGATCTAGTAAAAGGATTCATGATTTTGATCTTATTTATTGGAGCAGGTGAAGAGAAATGCAACTTCCTTCCCCTCTTGGTTGTGGCTTTGGTGGATGAAGGGATTTATTCCAATTCAGGGGCGGGAGGAGGTGAAAAATCTCTCTGTGGAGAGAGATGAACCTCCCTCTCTTCTTCTTCAATTTCCTTTATGACTTCTTTGCTTTGAGTAGTGGGCTTGCCTTTTCTTTTCCTTCTTGTTCCTACTGGAGCAACACTACTAGATGGCAAATGGATATGCATATTAGACTGAGGGGTAGAGGCTATATCCAATTGCATGTGGGCAGAGACAATGAATTGTTCCCAAGGAATGTTCCTCTTCTTCAACTCTTCCATTACCAACATCCTGGTCAACCCAGAGTGAAATACAGTAGTGTCCACAGCCTTGGACTTGGCTTGGAATCTATCAGAAATCTTCCCCATGCTCCTCAAAAGGTAGAAAGGGATATTCATTGTAGATTTACCAGTATAATGTAGCAAGAGCCTTATACGGTACTAGTATAACATGTTAAACCCTCCCTCACATGTAAAGTATCTCTGGATGATCTTCAACATTTTATAAAAACCTTCAACTAGGTGGCTTCTAGGCACTCCCTTGGACAAATTATATGTTTGATAGTCTGGTTTGAGAAAGTCCTTAGAGAAGGAATCATTTAGGATCATGGATTTAAAACACATCTCACCAGTATTAGGAATCCCAGTGGTTGTTGCAATAGAGGCTTCAGATATCTCAAACTCAAGGTTTCCCACCTTAGTCTTAATGCCATCAAAATGTAATGCAAACTCCCTTGCTACTTCAAGGTGTCCCCTTTGCATGTTTTGGAAAAAATAGAGGCAGACAACCCTTTGGAAAACCTCCCTGACCATTGGCTCCGCATCAAACAGGTGCATGTCAGAGGGTTCAATCCTGACCACACTCCCTCCCTTGTGAGACTTCTTCCTTTGAGGTGTATCCATGGATATAAATAGGGGATCAAAGGTTGTGGTGCAATGAGGGGTAAAGGAAACAAACAGAGGCAGAGATCAATGAGAAATGATAGTGGCTAATATTTTCTCTCTCTCAGGATTTCCTCTAGATCACCTTGAATTAACAATAGACTGTTTTGATGGATTTTTCTTTAAAACTGAGAGAAATAAACTCTGAGTTAAGGAAGGAAGGGATACACTGCTCAATTTTATGTCACCACACCATGGTCATCAAAGTTTTGGAAACATAGGGAGCACAATTCCCCTTATTTCCAGCAAATCTTAAGATGAATGAATGATTATATACTGAATAGAAGAGGCTAATGAAAGGGTCTTTGAATACAAAAGATAACACTAACCAATCCAAGTAAAACACATCACTAAGACAGGGGATTTGTAGCATAGTTTTAGCAGCAACTTTCTGTAGCACAGTGTGCACACAAGGGCCAAGTGAATGAACATGTATTCAAGCTTCAGAAGAAAAATGTCTTGACCTCTAGAATAGGTGAAATTTAGGTGTCAAATGGCTATGAAGTATGTGGGAGAAAAGCCACAGATGCAAATGGATGAGAGACGAAGTAGTCTGCAGCGTCAGGCTCTACCAAAAGATGAGGTAGGGGTGTCTCAAGACTTTGACATGCAATTAAGAGGACTCACAGAATACCTGGAGATTATGACTCATAATGAAGGATCTGCAACAAGTTAGGAAATTGCTACTTCCACCTCAGCCTCCAATTTAGCTTTGACAGTTGATCCTATAGCATAGCCTGCAACTCGTCTGAACTAGTGATTTCAGCAGCGCCGAGCTTGAGAGAAAATTCAAATGCTTAAACCGTTAGCAAGCTTCATAAATGAAAAAATCTCAGTATTATATTTTAACGAGCAAGGGCATTGAAAACTAGATAAATCATGACCTCAACTGATTATGACAAATAATGGCAACGATCAAAGGACAAAGGTGCGCTATGGAAACTCCTAGTGATTTGGCAACGCCTTTTTCAAAAATTTGATTTGACCCCCCTTTAATGGACATAGGGACTGTTATCACTCCAGGAAACTCTCCTAGGCTGTAAGTCGGAGATGCCTGGTAACTAACTCTTTTTTGGGAAATCTTTTCTTAATAATGATGTGTTTTTGTGGATCAAGATGAATATCTAAGGACTGGACTGTGTTTTCAAGACTGTCTAGGAATATAAAATCTCACAAGGCCTTCTAGCCATGCAGTCAGACAAGGTTTGATTAAATGGGTAAGGAAACAGTTATTGAACCAGATTATACGTCATACCAACAAGCACAATGGGTTTAATAACCAAAGAAATATCTTATGATCATCAACTTAATCAATCAACATATGAGATGACAGTCATATACAGATTGAATGAGCATTAACAAAG
>JZKD02S1759205.1:36498-56470 GCA_000966675.3 Picea glauca
TGGTCAGTAACCTTTTGGGGACCAAAAGGTCTTATTGTGGGGAGGTGTGATCCGAAATCGGATTCAGAAGCCTGACAGGGCTTGAAAAATGCTCAAAAATGAAAGTGCTCGGAATGGGACGAAACCAGTGCCATTGCGTCTGTCTCGTCTTCCTGATTCCGGCGATATATTTACTTTGTCAAATGGGCTCCGTATGAAGAAGATATCGCATTCTGTCCGAAAAGTCAAACAGGCAAAAAAATTGTTGACTGTGCAGTCCGTACAGGCCGTACGGACACTGATGTGGCAGGTCCGTACAGGTGATGTGTCAGCCTCGGGTAGTGACACGTGGCAGGAAGATTTGGACATTTTGGCGTACGGATGGACCTATCCGGAGGTGACACGTGTCACCACTAGAAGGGTGACACGTGGCACAGATGACGTGGCAGGTCACAGAGCCGTACGGCAGGGCTGACGTGGCAAGGTTGATGTGGTAGTACGGTCGACAGGTGGAAAGCATGTGGTCGAATCATTTGCTGACACGTGGCGTTTAATTGGCAAGTGATTGGGTACCACGTGGCCCAATCACGGGCTGCCACGTGGCACCCTGGTATTGGTTTTGGTTTGTTAATTAAACGTTTGTGTAGTCGACCGGATTTGAACTGGTGACCTCCCACTTTGGCAGCACTTTGGTAGTGTGTGGGCTACCACTAGCCCACATGGTGGTCCTTGTTTTCTATATGGTTTTAATTATATATAAATTGCATTGATATGTAGTTTGGGCGCGTCCGGGCTGGGGCTTAGCCCCAACCCCGGTCGCATACGTTTTAAACATATGACCACTATATTAAATGAGCGCACGAGTTTATACCACGGATTTGTTTAAATATTGTAGCCCGTGATCCTATGTGATGCGCCATATGACCATAACCAGGAGCGCGACGGTTTTGCAACGGTTTGGTTCTTTTGTTAGGCCCGGGGTCATATTGTGCCCCGTCCGCCCAGGTGCCTAGGCGGTTAGGGGCTGGCGCACCCTTAACCATCCTACGGTTTGCACCATTGGCGCGGTTGCACCCGGTGCTGGGTTTTCATGCTACTTATTGCCTATGAGCCGGGTTCAATGGGGAAGGGTGCGTTTTGTAGGACCAGTGACAACAAGCTTGAAGGGGAAAACTTCCAAGAGGCATAACTTCTTCGTTTTTCGACCGATTGAGGTGTCGAAAGAGCCCAGATAGGGGTTTTTGGACGCTCTGAAGCCATTGGAGCAGTCGGAGTAGAGTTATACGGAAGGGAAACTAAGCTAAAGCCATTTTGATGCAGAGAAGCTTTTGAGGAGGAGACACTGTCGGATCATTTCTGGGAGCTCCGGACGTCTGTTTTGCGTACCATTTTCTTTGCATGGTTCTAGAGATCTGGAAGAACATGACCAGATCAGTCTTGTAGCCATTTGGCATTGTAGAGATGTACTTTTGAGCATTTGAACAGAAATAAAGAAGCCTCCCCCACAGAGAAAAAGTTTCGGAGACGTAGGCAAAGTTGTGTCGAACTCCGTTATCAATTTGCGTGTTATGGTTTGCTGTTTATTCTTTCGTTTCAGATCTGCAAATGTATATATGGCTGTCATAATTTATCTTCTTTCCTCATTCTTTCACTAAGTTTCTCAATGGTTAATTAGCGCATGCAAAATTAAAACTCAACCATAAGTCATTAAAAAATCCTGATGGATCAGATTGGTTCTCTAACCTGATGTTGTCATGTAGTGTTGGTAGGCCTCCATGCACCTATGGATTGGTTTCCTTTCTGGTTCGCTACTGGTGCATAATTGCGTTGATGCTCACGCCCTTGTCTTGATGACTGTTGTTTCTCTATATGATGTGGATGGAAATATAGAACAATTGTAGGAATCTGTGTTTTTTTCTTCAAATCTGCAACACATTGTGGCTCTTAGTTAATGACCTTCTTAGCTTCTTCATTGTGTACTTCTTGTGGATTTGTTTCATCTCCTTCTGTAGAATCTGCCTCTTATTCAACTTTAGATTCTATAGTAACTTATTTTCTTGTTGTCGTGGGCCTTTCTGTCCTACTAAGTGACACATCCTACACTGTGATTTTTTTTTCTTGTACCACAACTTCAAAAACGTCTTTTGCACTTTAATATTAATTGTATCCATTGATTCTATCCAAGGATATCCCAAAACAATATCGAGATCATTCATATCTATAGCATGAAAATCTGAATGCAACACATATTTATTCATGGTGATCTTCAAATCTTTAAAAAATTGAACATTTTCACCCTCAACTTGTGTATTGTGAATATTCTTTGCAAGAACTTGCAATCTATTAACCAACTGAACATTTATAAAATTATGCATGCATCTAGGGTTAATAGAAACAATGATATTTTCTTTATAAATACATCTATGAACTTGTAATATAGAATTGTCACATGAAAATAAACCCTTGGTGCTCTCTTTATCTTGTTTTCCAACTTGAGACCACCTATCTAAGAGTAATTTTTCCAATTCTTCATCTGGAACTCTCATCAGATCGAAATAGTCCAATGAGTCCTCCCATGTTTCGATATCCTCTATGAAATGAAGAAATAATGAAAATTTCCACTTTTCATTCAATTCTGACTTGTGGGACTTTAGAAATTCTTCAATACTAGGACCATTATCATTCCAGTAAAATATATCTTGTTTGGAAGAAATATTCAACAAAAACTAAAGCTTAAAAATAACGCAATGGGCAAATCGCGCGGCTTTTTCTAGAAAAACCCTGAAAAAATGTGGAAATTAAAATGTTGATAACTTCACTTCCCAGACTCCATTTCGACTTGTTTTTTTTTTAATCGTGTATTTTTCCGAGAGGAATTCATATCCAATTTGTTTTGTCAAATAATGCTCATAAATTTTCATAACTGAACCTGAAGTGCACCCCCGCCCCCTCCCTCCCTCCCTCTCGTTTTTTAAATCTACAAAATAACCCAAAAAATCCTTCCCTTCTTTGGCCAAGGAAAGTGCTCTGATACTAAATGTTAAGTACCTGTGGAGGGATTGGGAGAGGGGGAGATCATGAATGGTCAGAGGGGAAGGATGAAGGTAGTGAAAGGCATGTTTTAGGAGGTGGGGGTGAGGAGTGAAATGATAGCGAAGGCCTTCTTACCACTAACATTGGCCAACCAGAGTGAGATGGGAAGGGGCATGTATCCTGGGAACTGCAACTATCTCCTCCTCCCATTTATGAAGCTTCCAAATCAAACTCAGTAATTCTCAAATGGGAAGAAAAGATCAGGATCTCACAGAGGAGATGCAAAGCAATGATGAAAGATGAGAGGAGAGGCATGCATGTTCATATTTATAGGAATTCACAGCATGGTTGCTTCTGCTAATTGTGCTTCGCTTGCAGGCCAAGGAAAAACTTTCTTTCTTGTCTACCAAGTAACCTTGCGTGAAGAAACACGTGAAGAGTCACCTTACACTATTGAATCATGGATGTGGCAAGCGAACAAAACAAATTTTGTTTGATAAATAGATGACTCCAATTTTTTGTGTTAGAAATTTTTACAATTTTATAGGAAGTTATAGTTTTATGTGAATATAAGAATTTTGAGTATGGTATTTTAACAATAATAATTTAGTCTGTTTTACAATAATAATTTAGTCTGTTTTACAATAATTTAAATAACTTAATTTTTTTTAAATTAGTAAATTTGAAATTTTGAATACAGAATTTTATCTGTAATAATTTAGTTTGGTTTAGAATAATTTAAATAATTTTTTTAATTAATTAATTTGAAATTTTAATAAAATTTAAATGATTTTTTTTCACATAATTTTTTACATAAAAGTTAAAATTGTAATTTCAATACTTTGTTGCAATCGTCTCGAAGATATTTCGTTGTTTTGTTGGAATTTCTCTCTATGGTGGTCTAGTTTCTATTATTGTGCTTGTGGTATGGGATATAAACCCTTTGTTATACTGGATTAGCTAACTAAACTAGTAGCAGTCAGAAGGGTTAGGGAATTTTTAGGGAGACTCTGGGGTTAGACTCATTCTGGTTTAATAGTTTGGATCTCTTGGTGTCCTTGTCGGTGGTTGGTTCCTAGGCACAAAGGTTAGACAATATGTCTCTCTTTTTTCCATTTCTTAGTGCCATTGATTTTATTCAATGGTGGAGGTTGTTCCAGTTCCTTGTTCGCGGTACATTGGGTCCTCACATCCCTAGTCTCAGGTCCTTTGATTGACAAGGAAAATTAATGTGATGTGGAGGTTCTTGAATCTATTTGAAAGGGTTATAGGAGAAGGTGAAGGAATGTCTCTTGGCCTACTCCTTGGGAGGCTACAACACCCTCTATGACTAGAGTTGAAAGGGTGGCCAAGAGGGCCAAGCAAACCTTCCAAACAATGTTCTTGACTAAGTTAAAAGAAGAGGTTGACAACTTGGAGGAAATTGTTCTAGCGAAGTGGACACAAGTGGAAAAAGCATAGATTGAGCAAGATTTTGAGGGGTGGTTCTCTGACTCTAGTTTCTCAAGGCGCAAAGACACCAGGGCTTTCAGATATATTGAGCACCACTAGCTCACCAATGCCCTCATTGCCCAAGTGCTCCAAGAGCAGGGAGCTCAAAACAAGCCATTGTTGGATAGATTCATGTTATTTGAAGCCAAGTTTGAGGTTGTCTTTAAGTTGGTCTTTGGTTTCAAAATTGAGGTGGTAGATTGGTAGTCCAATGACAAGGATGGCACTTGGAACTCCCAGGGGACCTCCTCGAATCTGATTATCATTGATGAGGATGTTGAACAAGACATCAACAATGTTGTTCCTGATCTTCAAGCACCCAAGCACCCAAGCCTCCAAGCCTCCAAGGCAAGGATTGATAAATCCAAGCCTCCAAGCCCTTCAGGCAAGGATTGATAAATCTCTTTTTTGTCATTTTCTGTGATCATCCTACGTTGTCACTATATGTAATCGTACTTTTTTATATTCTATCATTATTAGTTTTATTGTCCTATTGTTATTTTAGTTCATACGAGGTCTTGAATCTATGTAAATTGAATAGGCATAGACATGAAAACTATTATATACTTTGAATGCTATTATGATGCTCTTTATAGAATGATTTCCTTTTTGGCAAGCCACGAAGAACCATCGGTGTAAACTTTTTTTTTACCATATTAATATAAATAAAACTTGTTAAAAAAATTGTAATTTCAACATAACAATAAATTATAAAAAATAACACATCTATAAATTATCAAATTTTAATTAAAATAATCAAAATAAAATATTGTAATTAGTAAATAATTTTAAAATATAATTAATTTTATAAATATTATATTACAATCATAACTATTTTATAAATGGATTGTTTTTTCTATTTTCATTTTAATTTATGAGGTATTAAGACCTCTTTATGTGGGACAAAATATTTAACTACTTACACTTTTAATTATGTTATTTTATATTTTATAAATATTTGTTTAATTTAATTATAAAAATATATATTTTATAAATATTTGTTTAATTTATTTTAATTAAAATAGTGAAAATTATAACAAAAATTGATATAAAATATAATTATTTTTTAATGGTTTGAGTGGATAATAATTACCCTCATTTTCAATATAATAAAAATAAAGAAATTGTATACAACAAAAATTTAAAATTTAGTTTGATCAAATATAATCATTAATCGTCTTCGAGGTGTAGGATAGTCGGTGACAGAGTGCGTTGTTAAGGCGTTCTGTGATGTTAAAGTTACTGGTTCGAAACCAACGGGGACAAAAAATCCAGCCATGTTAAGGGTTGGTGTGGCTTAGGCCGGGTGCGATCCCCGGGTGATTTTGACGGGTTAGATGCTCATGAGTCGTGGTTTCTTAGCCACATGTTAGTCCTACATGTCACAGACAAACTAACAAACAAAAAAATATATATAATCACCGATCACTAAACTATAATTCAACCTAAAAAATTAATCATTTATATTACCATGTATAAATATTAAAATAAATTAATTCATTATATTAACATATATAAAGAACAACCTGAGTGGGCCTAATGGTTAAGAACATGTGTTTCCTCCTAAAAGGTCACAAGTTCAAATCCAGAGGGAGTAGAGTATGTATACCTCTGTAGACTTTACGAGTCAAATCATTGAGCGAAGAAGTCTCTTCTTCCACAAACTATTAAAATGATAACTCATTTTTCTTATAAATTTATTTCATTACATGGTGGGAGTGTTTTAATTGTTTTTTATGTTGGAGTATTGTCTATGTGACATATTTAAGAATTTATGGTAGATGACATATTGGATTATTATAACGTTTTGATATGATGTAAAATTTGTATAGAAATGTCTTTTAAGTTGTATGATGAAACTTTTAGCTATGTAAATGAAAGTTGTATTTGTTAGAAGAAAAGATATTTAAAAATAAATTTTGTTTTTTAATAAAATTATAATTTAAAATATATATATATATATATATATATATATATATATTAAATTTAATTTCATGCATTTTGTTAATTAATATATAGATTAATATGATTGGTTATATTTTGAATTAAATTAATTAATTTTATTAATTTTCACTATTTCAATTTTTTTATTAAATTTATTAATAATTTATTATTTGATAATTTTAATTATAAATTAATGATTTTATTTATGAAAGTTTATCTATTTAAATTAGTTTGGTTTTGTTTATTTAAATTAGTTTGGTTTTGTTGGATACATAATTTTTGTGATTGTGTTACTTGTGTAAATATCATTGTAAATATTAATGAGGAGAAATATGAAGAGTGGTAGGTGATATGAAGAGTCACCTAGAAGGGGAAAACTAACAATCAATCTTTATTGTATTTATTAGAAAAAGTTAACTCCATGATTTTTATAATTAGATTAATCTAAATAATTTAATTATTGAAATAATTATCAATTATTTAAACTAAGTAATGTAACGAAAATAATAAGGGAGAGGATTATTTTATTATATCAAAGGTAGGTAGCATTAATGACTTCTAGAGAAGAGGATAAAGAAGAGGGAGTTGGACTCTGAGAAAGGGTAAAGGATTTTTTTAATTCCATTCCTTTTCTTTCTTTCTTTTTTAATTTAAACTATAATTTTTAGAAAATTTTAACTATAAATTGAATTTAAAATAAAATTATTTATTAAATAATTGCTTTAATTCAATTTAAAGTTATAAATATAACTATTTATTTATAACTATATATATATATATAACCAATACATTTATTTTATTTTTATGTATATAAATAAATAAATAAACAAATATAAAAGTTTTTTTTTTATAAGGGCAACTTACCCATTAGACAACGCGGAACCTGCATGGGATCCACGTGTTTCCCCCTCGCATTTCTGCAAATAAAAAAAAATTGTGCTCGTTTAAACCCTAAGTTATATGTTACTCATGATTTAGAATTGGCAGTTGTAATGCTAGATCTGAAGCTTTGGAGGCATTAGCTAGTGGGACGAAGCTTTAAGCTCAAAACAGACCATGAAAGCTTGAAGCATATCTTCACTCAAAGGGATCTCAATGCTAGGTAGAGGCGATGGAGTGTGTTTGAGTGAGTATGATTTTGGAATTTCATACATCAAGGGAAAGGAGAATGTGGTCGAGGACGCCCTCAGCATAAGACCATGTATCTTCTCCTTGGTGCCCTTAAAATTTAATCTGAGGGAGCGAGTGTTAGGGGAACTTCTTGGAGATAGTTTGTATTTAAAGGTTACTTCATCCTTCTAGAGTGGGAGGCAGTTAGAACCAAAGTTTGAAGGATATAGTCTTGAAGCAGATGGACTATTAAGATACCAGGGAAGGATGTACATCCCTGAAAGTGGGGATATTCGGTGCATCGTACTCAAGGAATCCCATAGAGCACTTTACTGTACGCATCCAAGTGTGAAGAAAATGTATGTAGACATGGAGAGGATTTTCTTTAGGGTGGGCATGAAGCATGATGTAGTCCATTTTTTTCACCAAGTGCCTTGAGTACTAGCAAGTGAAGGCTGGTCATCACCACCCGACAAGTTTCCTACAACTGCATGATGTCCCTATGTCCAAGTGGGAAGTCATTTCTATGGATTTCGTTGTGGGATTTCCAGTCACATCACTGAGGCACAATGCCATTCTTGTTATAGTTGATAAGTTGACGAAGAGTGCTCATTTTATTCCAGTCAAAGACACTTATGATGTCACTGATGTGGCACACATTTTTATAAGTGAGGTCATCCATTTGCATGGGTTACCCATTAAAGTTTTTTCAGATAGAGACTCTCGATTCACATCGCAGTTTTGGACAAGTTTGCAATCAACATTGGGGACTCAATTGAACTTGAGCACAACATATCACCCTGAAATAGATGGGAAAACAGAAAGAATAAATTAGGTTATGGAAGACATGCTTAGGATGTATGTTATGGATAATAAAACCCATTGGAAGAAGTACTTACCTTTAGTAGAGTTCTCCTACAATAACATTTTTCATGTCTCAATTGGAATGTCACCCTATGAAGCTCTGTATGGAAGGCCATGCAAGACATCGTTGAGTTGGGAAAGGTTGGAAGACCAAGTGACAGTAGGGCTAGAATTGATTCAAGAGATGGAGGAACCGATGGTTCAAATTAGACAATGGCTAAAGTAGACACAGGATAGACAAAAAGTTATGTTGATGCACACATGACTGGCCAAAGTTATAAAGTGGGAGATCATGTTTTCATTCATATCAGGACTAATAAGATTACCTCGATTAATAGGACCGTTTAAAATCCAAGAGAGAATTGGACACATTGCATATCGCCTCATACTCCCATCCCACTTGCATAAAACTCATAATGTTTTTCATGTATATGTTCTATGTCATTATATTGTTGACGAATCTCACAAACTAAATTGGAAGGAATTGCAGGTCTTGAACGTGGGAACCATCATGGTCAAACCATTACGCATATTGAACCGTAGGGTCTGACAACTCAGGAACCATTTGGTAGACCAAATTAAGGTTCAGTGGGACAAGTATAGCCTAGGATATGGTACTTGGGAGGATTCAGAGATGTTACAATGAGATCATCCCTCACTTTTTTCACCACCTCAAGACTATGTTCCCGAAGGTTGGGTTTATGTAATGCCAAGTTTTTACTTAGACAACTAGAATTACTTATGGCCTAATTGTATCTTATTTGCTTATTAACTGTGAAACTATTAGTGATACACTTAAAATTTTAGACATATGGACTTATGTGAATGTCAATACTTTGAATGTTTATCGTTATTTGAATTATGATGGATATTATGCAACCTAATTCTAGCTTGAAAATTTTGAAATTTAAATTTGTTGGTACACGAATACCTAGTTAATGATATCATTAAATGCATTTTCATGATAATAATGTATGGATATGTATGAGTTTGTGTTATAAACTAATCTGTAGATTAATGGGCTATTAAATAGCCAAAGGATGATGATAATAAATGGTTAATGTCATGAACATCGACCAAAGGAACAATATGGTATGAATCTTTGTATATGAAATTATGTTGGTTCAAAGGAATTGCTATGATATGTGGAAAAGTGCAGGTTTTCAGGTAGTGAGACTGCCCGAAACTAAATAAATACGATGAAGAAATCCCAACAATAGAGTTCCATTGTATGGTCCATGATAGGGTGTTGACCCTAGTTCTATCAGGAGGGGTGGAGCCATTTCCCACCGTGTATCCTCTAAAACCTGGAGTCATGGGAGGATTGTGTTAGATCATGCTCCCCTGGGCGTGTGATGATGATTTCCGGTTGCCTGCTAGGGAAGCCGTGTCAAGGTAGTTGACACTTCCAATTACGAGTTCTATCTATAGTTAGGTCAATACAGTTGATGCTTCAAGATAGTCTAATAGAGGAAGGATAGGGATAAAAGATGGAAGTAGGTTAGGGAGGCAGAATAATTAGAAGTAGTTGAGAGTGTGTGGGATTTCTAATCTTATAGAATAAGTGTCTTATTTTGTTTTGTTAAAAAAAATGATTAATTGAGTTTCAAATATCTAGTTAAATGGTGTTTTGTACTAAATTATTATAATTAAAGGATTATGCTAAGATTGTAAACGGTTGATTTATTCTTATGAAGATTAATTGTATTAGATATGTTAATTATTTCCATTTGTACACGCGTAAGTTTTGTATGTGCTAGCTACACATACATGCCTTGCACATGTACACTAGTATGTATGAGTGTTTTAAATTAATGATGTTTCTTATTTGATCTGGATGTATGAAACATGTATTATTACCTTTGTATTGAAAATTACTATAACTTCAGGATGAAGTTTCTTGAAGGGTTAGTGTATGTAACAACTTGTTGGCACAGTGGCAGACCCAAGGTTCAACACTTCAACAACGCACCAACAAAACCCTAACTACCGATCCTTTCGGCAACACCCGTGAAGCAGATGAAGTCTCACCCGAGGTAGAGGCAGAGGGGATTGTAGGACTCGGGTGTCTACAACCTAGCTGGGACACAGATCTTTGATTACAACACTTAACAAAGCACTTAGCCAATAATATGCATTAGTTCACGAGTCTCATTCACATCAAAGATTAAACCCTATTTACAGATCAACGCAGTAACAATCAAGATCAATCCCTTAAAACCTCTTAGCACATAGCATTAAATTAGATCTGACATTCATCATACATAAAGCACTAAGCACCAACATCAGATGCATCCATTATATTTTATAACAACAACACTAAGCAAATAAGCACATAAAAAAACATCAACAACATCACACAAAGCACTTCGGAACAAATGATATACGTGGTTCACCCCAGTGTGGGGCTACATCTACCAACTTCTTCTTCTCTTATTTATTAATCCTCAAGCTTTCTACATTCTTCGGCTCCTATGCACAAAGCCACAGAGCACAACTCTGTGAAGGAAAGGAGATATGTGCGCAGCCCGCCAGATCCTCCTTTCCAAAATCAGGTCAAGGCACATAACCAACTCCTTATTAGCTCAAAGCCTCTTACAATCACTTGCACTTAGCTCTGAAAGTCTTAACATACTCTTTTCACGAAGCCAACTAGTCATGCACTAAGCCAACCAACAACTAGTAGTCTCCTCTTACATCACCTATATACCTATTTATACATATACAAAAATCCCTGAACATGGGTAAAACCCATGGGACGACATCCCTTAACCCATTACATAAACCCTAAAATCCCCCAAAGCCTGCAAAACAAGTGAGATCCTGCGATCTTAGCTCTGCCTAGGCACTCCATCTTCGACCAGCCTGTCGAAGTCCCAAAAACACGACCAATGTTTCCTCAAAACTTGGTCGAGGGCCGACAGGCCCCCAACTCTCACTTGTGACTCATCCAGAGTCACTCAGATCTGGGCAACACTGCTTCGAAGGCCTTGAGATTAGCTAAAGTTGCCTCAACTTGTTGCTTCGCCAGAGCTTCCTGCTCGACGAACTCCTGAATTACTTTCTCGGTGACAGGCCCTTCCCGGCGTTGTTCCACTGTTGCGACCACCTGTTCCAGCTGTGAGCCTTGTCCTTCGATCTCTTAAAAAAGCGTACAGGCTTCGTCCTGCACCGGCTCGAGTCCTTGTGTAACCTCCATAACTCTTCTCTGGATGGAAGTAACCTATTGTTGAACTGTGCGTTCTTCCTGTGATATTTTCATCTTCTCGATTGCAGTAAGAAGCTTCATCTGTGATTACATGGTGGACACCTGCTACTTCACCTCCTGGAGCTGTGATTCTAATTTCCTCAGCTCCGGATATTCTGCAAGGCGCTCATAGGTCTGCTCACTTCGATCACTCAATTGCTTACACTCTGAGGCCAGTGCCCTAATTCTTTCCAATGCGTTCATGGTAGCTTCTTCCCTCTGATCACACACTTCTTGTGGAGTGCTAGGTACTGCTTGAAGTTCTTACTCTATGATCTGTGCTTGAAGCTTCTTAATGGCTTCGACAAGCTTCCCCACTTGCATCTCAGTTGTCTTTGGTTCCTCCTGTGTCAAGCTCGGCACAGAGAGAAGTGCTCTAATCACTGCCTCTTTGAGCATAGTCTTCTCTACAATTAGTAGGTATTTTTCTTTCTGCATCTTCTCTTTGTCTTCCTCAAACATTGCCCTAATTTCATCTTTCTCCTGCTGCACAATTTGAAGATGCTCTAAGACCTCCTCCTTTTCTTTCTTCACGGCTTCTGTAGCCTGTTCATTTTCTTCTTGGACTTGACGAAGTCGAGCCTCTATTGCATCGGATAATCTTTGTAATTGGGTGGGCTCATCCCCCAATTCTACATTTTTCGTTGAAGAAGGCACAGTTGGTACTGCGTGGCTCAAATGGATAGATTGTTGTATGTCCTTGAGCTCCTTTTCTATTCTGTCATACAGTGTTTCTTGTTTTGCTTCATGTCTCTGCAAGATATCTTCTGAAGCGTCCTCCATGGCTTGGATAATGAGATATACATCGTCCACTGTGATCACATTCTTCGATTGAGGCTTATTGGTGCGAGCCTTCTTTCTTGCTGAAGGTTTCTTTGGGGAAACCTTCCTCTTCTGCAATGTTTCTGTTGTGGTGAGGGGATCCTTCGGCGGTGTAGCTTTGCCTTTGTCTTGCTTTTCTCCTTATTCCCCTCCTTCCTCTTGGTTCACTTCATCTCCTCCTCCTCTTGTAGGTGAATCAAGCCTACTCTCCTCTGAGACGTAGTCCTCCTCATCAGTTTCTATGTTATGCACTTCCTCCTTTTTCTTCTTTTTCTTTTGTCCATCATATTCGACTCGGGTGACCAATGGACTTCCTATGTTGTCGGGGTCGGAGAGTTCTGCATCTTCCACTGGTACAAGGAACTTTTCTGACCATTCTTTAGTGATCTCTTCCATGTCTTCATCAATCAGCTTATAATAAGACTACAACTCCTCCTTACTTTCATCCCTGTGCGCGGTGATGTAGATGAAGTGTCGGTCTTCGCGGAACTTCACAAATGATATGTACTGATGGAGTGTATTCGGTGTCATCCGTGGAAATGATTCAATGGCGTGCTTCAGTTGTAGGTAGTAAGCATGGAAGACAACATTCGACTGCCACTGCTTCGCCATGTAATTTGTGGACCACAAGGTGGAGAACCTTGCGGCCAATGGCTTCGATGGCTCAACTTCTGGGAACGTTGCTCCTTCCGGCATTTTCCAGGCGACAAATGCCATCAGTACCAATAGCTAACTGAAATGGAATTCATACCCTTGATCTTGCGCTTCGCGACAGTCCTTTTCCAGCTCGTTGATGAGGTAACTTGCCTAATTCATCTGCATTCCTTCTACGCACTTCCTTGCGAGGTCCACTATGAAGCCTGTGAATTGTGTTGGTTGGTTATTTCTGACGAGATTTCCAGCGATCAGTTGGCAGGAAAGACGCACTACTCCATCTTGCATAGAGGCTACCTTGTAGCCTCGCTTTCCCTTCTCTACATCGCCATAGTCTTCCTTGATGTGTTGTGCCAGGGAGCGGTATGAAGTCTTCGTTGGGTAGAATTGTTGAGGGGTCGGTCCCTGCATGCTCAATCCAGTGATCAGGTGGATAAGCATCAGATCCAGAATAATGCGCCTATCTAACCAAAGATAACCTCCATGATAGCATGACAGGAGGAGTTTAATGCACGCGTTAACCTCCTGACGTCGACCAAAGTGAGGGATCTTCATCACGTTCAAAATCATTGATCACGTGAGCTCCTTAATCCACGAATGGGGAAATATTTGAGGCTTCTTCCCAGTCATCTTCATCAGGTACCTGTGCGACGTGAGCATCGCGTATTTCTTCCGGTCTCCGAGGTTAAAGTTGTTGATCTTGAGAGCTAGGATCAATCCCAAATGGGTTCCAACTGCTTGTATCCCCTTCAGGAGTTACACAGTGATCAATTTGTACTCAAATTCACGCAGGACACTATCATGGATATCTACACCAGCCAAAGGCGGTATGTAATCTGGAAAGACCGACGGGATTTGCTTCGCGTTAGCCAAATCATCACGGTGGTTGCTTCATTTCTTAGTCCCAGTTCGACTAGGCCGACACCCAGTCGAGGGTAATGCTTGCAATGCGCTAGTCGACGACTCCTGTATTCCTACAGACATGACTTTCTCAGCCATGAGATCTATAAGAATCTCCTCCACAGACTTTTCTAACGTACTATATTCACCCAACATTCACACTTGTAATCAAGGGGATGGGGATCGGGTAGGCGAACATGCAGACAAGGTAATCAAACAAAATATGAGGTCTGGACAACACAACGTGGTATGCAATTGGTTCTTTTTTAGCTCCGATAATCACAAGTGGAAAAAAGTGGTCCCAATGCGGCATTCGATGGGTTAAATAAGCAACGTCATAACGGATTCCTCCAACGGGTCGGAATGCCTCAATCAATAAGGATTAGTCTATTGTGGCATGGTCCCAACGGTCCAACGACAGTATTTCCGGCAATAACTGTGTTTCTGACCATTCTGGAGCATCATTCTAATGGTCGGGATGCCTCCAACGGTCATATAGCTTCGTCGTGGCGAAGTCCCATTCTGTACGGTTCTGCTATTCTGGCAAGGTTCAAGTTCTGTAAGCCTACCTTCTGCGAAGTCTTCTCAGGAACTTCCTGGATTTTTTCTAACTTTTCTTTCTTCTTACCGAGCTTTCTTTCCTTCTTTCCTGTGATCTGAGTCTCTGGGTTTCTCTTTCCATTCTTATTATTATCTTCTCTTAGTGTAGTAACTTCGCACTATTGAGGGTCTTTCAAAGGGTTCAAAGGTAATACCTCTTCTATTATTATATTCGGGGTGGTTTCACTTCTTTCCTGCATGGATAGGTTCTTTAAGACGTCTTGTGTTCTTTCAAATTCAACGGCTAATTCCCTGGCCCTTTGTTGCTTCGACTTATCCTCTTGTTCTTGTATTAGTCACTCTATTTTTCTAGCTATGAAGTCCCTTAATTCTTGTTTTTTTTGTTCTGTAGCTTCCTCCTCTACTTTCCTTCGGATCTGATCCTTCTCAATCCAGGTCTTTCCTAACAAAAGTGGAAAAGGATTGTTGTTCTCAAAAAACTTAATGACTTCAAATTCTTCTTTAAGATCTACCTCTTTTCTTCAGATCAGGTTCCTTTCTTAGCACAAATCTTTACAAGATGATTAAAATACTGCGCACTGCAACAACAGATCTACACACAGAGCTTCCTCTTTTCTTCAATTCCCAACAATCACAGTTTCAGGTCCCGACAACGGAACCATTTGTTGGCACAGGGGTAGACCCAGGGTTCAACGCTTCAACAACACACCAACAAAACCCTAACTACCGGCCCTTTCGACAACACCCACAAAGCAAATGAAGTCTCACCCGAGGTAGAGGCAGGGGGGGTTGCAGGACTCATGTGTCTACAACCTAGCTGGGACACATATTTGTGATTACAACACTTAACAAAGAACTTAGCCAATAATCTCCATTAGTTCATGAGTGTCATTCACATCACAGATTAAACCCTAATTACAGATCAATTCATTAACAATCAAGATCAAGCCTTTAAAACCTCTTAGCACATAGAATTAAATCAGATCTGACATTCATCATACATAAAGCACTAAGAAACAACATCAGATGCATCCATTATATGTTATAACAATAACACTAAGCAAATAAGCACATCAACAACATCAACAACATCACACAAAGCACTTCAGAACACAGGATATACGTGGCTCACCCTAGTGTGGGGCTACATCCACCAACTTCTTATTCTCTTCTTTATTAATCTTCAAGCTTTCTACATTCTTCGACTCTTGTGCACAAAGCCACAGAGCGCAACTCTGCGAAGGACAGGAGATCTGCGCGCAGCCCGCCATATCCTCCTTCCCAAAATCAGGTCAAGGCACAGATCCAACTCCTTATTAGCACAAAGCCTTATACAGTCTGTGCACAAAGCCTCTTACAATCACTTGCACGTATCTCTACAAGTCTTAACATACTCTTTGCACGAAGCCAACTAGTCATGCACTAAGCCAACCAACAACTAGTAGTCTCCTATTACATCGCATAGCTACCTATTTATACATTTACAAAAAGTCCTAAACATGGGTAAAACCCATGGGCCGACATCCCTTAACCCATTACATAAACCATAAAATCCCAAAAATTCCGCAAAACAAGTGAGATCTCGTGATCTCAGCTCCACCTGGGTGCTCCATCTTCGATCGGTCTGTCGAAGTCCCAAAAACACGACCAATGTTTCCTCAAAACTTGGTCGAGGGCCAACACAACCCAATTAGATTAATTAATGATCATAATTAATTAAGGTAAATTAAATCATTAATGTACTGAAAGTAAATTTATTTAATCATCAATCTATCTAAGTAAATTAATTATTGAAATAATTACTTATTATTTGAACTAAGCAATGTAACAAACATAAAAGGGAAGGGGATTATTTTATTGTATTAAAGATAGGTAAATAATTAATTACAAAGATAAGGCAGATGGGAAACTAATGGGGGGAAGGATTCGAGAGAGGAGGATAATGAACATGGGGTTGGACTGGGAGAAGGGGTAGAGGATTTTATTGGGAGAGAATTTTTGGAGGGGGAGGAGAAACCAGGAAGAGAAGAAAGGATGCAAAATTTCTTTGTGGGTTTTTACTAGTGGACTGGAGTTGCTAGGATTTCGGGCTTGGGGACTACGAAATATGATTTCCTAGATCTAGGAAGCCGGAGAGGCTTTGCTCCTAGCTGGCTGGGAGGATTCAATTTCAGTTCAGTTATCAAGACAAGTGATGACCGGGAAGAAAGAAAGGGGCAAACTGAAAAGGGAAAACTTCTCATCAACAAGTATTTCACTGATTTTACTTATTGTTTTTTTTATGTAAATAAAAGTGAAAAATGCATACCTATAACCTGAGATTTAATTGTTTATATATTAGAACAGGACCAAAAATTACAACCAGAAATGTGATATTAGATTTACTTGATGAATATATAAGCATAATTTAGAGAACAAATTATTGTTAAAACTCTGAACCCTGATATAAGGGAGGAGACTCATATTTAATTTACCTTAATTAATTATGATCATTAATTAATCTAATTTGGTTGTTGCAATTCTCTCCATTGGCGTTTCATTTCCCATAGAAACGTCTCTACCATAGTCTCTCTGTCTCTTTGCAGGCATGTCAACTTTGGTCGATTCCATGTGCTCATTAGTGGTAAAGTATTTCAGACATTCCTCTCTTTCCTTTGTGTGGCTCTCTCTTTGCATGAAACCCTTAGTCGGGTATTCTTGTATCTTTATTCTGGTGAACTTATGGTGAACCCATTCCCCATGCCCATTTATTTTCATTATCGTTTCATTATCTTCCTATGATGACAAAGCTGGTGGTCTTTTTGACGGGACAGACTTGCGCGAGCAGAATTTCGGTGTTCAAGTTGCTCATCAAGGTTGTAGAGAACTTGGACTAGGGTTTGTAAGAAAGGGAACTCGTTCACCACAACCTCCTGGGCACGATGACCAGTTCACGGTCGCAATAGCTACACGATCAACTATGCATCTCTTCTTGCATAACCACTTATGCATGCCTCTTTCTTCGTACAACTAGATTTCATGCACACCTATCAAAATGATTCCTTGGCAGCATCAACATTTCCATCTTCTAATTCTTCTTCATCATTGTGTGTTATCAAGGTATGTAGATCCAAATTGAATTTTGTTGACAATTATCATGTTCAATCGGCTGAAAAGTCGATGAAGTCTTCCAATGCTTCAAAAATGAAAGTCGTGATATCTTTATTGTGATCGCTAGAGGAGTTGTAGCTTCCGATGATTCACATTATCATGTCATGCCAAACAATATCTTGGGGTATGAGATGAATAATTATAAAACAATGGTCATCAATTTCATGGAAGGATATATTGAAGGTGATGTGTTTAATATCGAATTTGAGTCAAAGGTCGACTATCTGATATGTGATGATTAGAGCGAAGATAAATTCTTTCGATAATATTATTGTCCCTTTGATATAAAACCAACAGATAATGGTGGTTTATTCGATATGAATATTACAAGTAGATAATTCCACAATGTCTTTGAATTTGACTTCCACCACAAAGAAGACATTGCTAGGCATTATTATGAAGGCATGCAATGTTATGGCTTTGAATACAAAAAGATCACTAAACCCAGAAGCCTAGATGTCGCCTATAATGTGAAAGGTGGACATGATCATATCAATATGAAATATGATGATAATTATGGAGAAAGACCAAGGTTTAGCAAAGTCGATGGAGGCATAATCCATCATTCTAGTAACTCAAATCTACTAATTTAGAATATTGTTCTTAGGTACCAGTATATGCAGGAGAGGAAGTCATCAAAGGAATGAATGATTGATTATGACAATGGAGAAGCTGCAAATTTCATAGGCAGGGATGGAAAAAATAGCCACGATGAGAGATTTAATCTTCACTGTGACCATTGTGGAAAGAATGGGTCACATGAAGCAAAGAACTGTATAATCCCATGGAAGAAGATTAAAGACAAACAAAATCAGAAAGAAGAAAAAGGTAAAACATCATATTCGTCGAAAGGTGAAGCACTTGAATCTGCTCATTATATTGTTTCCCATTGCAATATAGGAGTAACTGAAGATTTGTTTAACATTTGATTTTCTTCTTGGAGAGATGCATGTCTTCTTGAAACAGGTGCAACCTGCCACATGACCTTCTAGAGAGAATTCTTCAAATATTTCAATGATAATGTAGATGATATAGTTTATTTTGTAGATAAATCAAGTCTCAAACCTTTAGTATTTGGAACCATATGCTTAAATTGCATGGATTCGCATATTATCTTCTGCATGATGTGATTTATCTTCTTGAGTTGTGAATAAACTTGTTGTTGCTTGTGCACATCCAATAGCAAGACCATTGTGTTCATATCTTCGGTGGCAAAGTCGAAATAAGGAAGGTTTCTGACAACATTGTTGTCATGACTAGAGTGGAAGATGGAAGACTATTTAAGTTGAAAAGTACATATGTGCATGCACATAATTATACATACTTCTCTCATCACAATGCAGGTACAATGTCGTCTAGTCTCTTGTGGCATGCTAGATTTAGTCACATTAATTATGAGAGCCTTCGTTTGCTGAAAAATATTGGTCTCTCAGGTTTTCCTACTATTCCTAGGAACTTGAAGCAATATGATGCTTGTATCCTTGGAAATCATAGAAAACAACCATTTCATGATTCTACTTCTAGAGCATGTAGAAACCTTGAACTGATACATTCTGATTTGTGTGGCCCTATGCTTGTTCCATCTACAAATGGAAATAAATATATTGTGTATTTTATTGATGATTACATTCTAAGGATGTGTTGGGTGTACTTGTTGAAAGAAAAATCACAATTGATTTTGAAACTGTTAAAAAATTTCATGTGCGGATCCAAAATGAAGCTCAGTCTCATATTGGCTCTCTTCACACTGGTAATGGAAGAGAATATACATCCTATAAATTTGAAAACTATCTACATCAACATGTGATCAAAAATCAAACCGTAGTTCCATACAATCATCAATAGAATGGTGTAGCTGAAAGAATGCACATGACTCTCCTAAATATAGTTCATTCCATGATGTTTTTCAAAAATCTTAAATTGATGTTTTGGACTGATGTAGTTCTATGTGAAGTTATGTGAAAAACAGGTGCCTATCTCATACTTTTGAAAACAAGACTCTTTATGAAATGTTGTATGACCACATTCTTTCGATGAGGCATCTCAGGGTCTTTGGTTCCACATGTTGTGCCTTATTTCCTAAGGAACAAAGAAACAAGCTCGATTCAAGGAGTTGGAAATGCATATTCTTGGGGTACTCAAATACCACCAAGGGATATTGTCTTTACGATGAGGTAAACAATAAATTCATTCTTTCCAAAGATGTAATCTTTCTTG
>JZKD02S1759205.1:59825-93212 GCA_000966675.3 Picea glauca
TCTTTTTGGTCTGGGTATTCTCTTTGTCATGTACTCTGTGCATTCTCTTTGTCATGTGCTCTTGCGATCTCAACAAACCAGAAACAAAGCGAAAAGTGTTTTATTTTTTGTGTATTCTCTTTACCCACTGCTTTATATGATCTCAACCAATCAGAAATAGAGAGAAAAAGTTGCATTCTCTGGCTAGGCTAACCAAGATTTAACCCCAATATTTTTAAGTTTTAAATTCATTTTTTTTTTAAATTTCACATGTTTTGTGTGCAATTGTGTTGAAGTTTTTCGCAATAAAAAATAAGAGTTTTGGGGGRAARAACACACTTAAAAGTAAAGAGTTAAAAATAAAATCCATGCTCCTCCTTCATAACATTTTCTATATATTTGACCAGCTAGCACTAATCGATGACATCGATGACACTCAAGCTTCTCACATTGTCGCTCACCTAGTCTACGAGAAGTAAGAGTTTAGGTCTACGAGAGGTGCCTTTGTGGGTGGTAATATTTTAGGTTTGTGGGAGGTGTGTCTGCACGAGTAATTGGACTTCTTTTTGGGACGCCAATCTATGTTACATTCATCTCAAGTTGTAAGAGAAGCTACAAGAACATTGTTTTTTTGCATACATTTACAATGGCGTTGGATAGTTGTTCTACGAAATGGATTTTTCGTCGGAATCCGACGATATAAATTTACACAAATCACTATTTTTTTTGCTCAAAATCCATTTATGAATGCACAAATGGATTCAACATGCTAAAAAACTCTTGGGGCACTTGGATTATACATAAATAATCACTCAAATCTACAAATACAATAATTTCTAGCCAGATTTAGGATAAATATCCCCAGAAAAAATCATCATTACGACCATTTACAATAGTTGGTCATTTCAAATCTTGTAGCTACGTGGGTCCTTTTTTAGGTTATTGAAGCTTTCTTGCAATGCACTCTTTAGCAATCCTTCAAAACCGTTCTTTGGACACGTCACTGCATTTGAGAATAAGAGGTCTTGTTATTTATACAAAGCACAAAAGACCATCATCCAGGTACTAAATATGCTAACTTTGGTTTTGAAAAATTGTCAGGAGTATGTCCGGGTATTAAATATGCTAAATTTGGTTCAAAACAATGGCCAAGAATTAAATCTACTAAAGTGGATAAACTTAGTTGTATAAATACCCCTTATAGCATGCCTTTTCCCATAGGCTTTTGTTTCCGTGAATATTTCTAGCAATCTAAGTCCAAATGATGGTAAGAAAAAAGATGCCATCGCAGATTTCTCCCAAATATATTCTTCGAGTAAAAGAAAACATGTATGTTTAACATCCACCTGGTAAACTAAATGCAATTAATCAACATGCAAATATTTGTTATAGAAATGTCTAAAAGAAACATGGAGGATGCCTTCTTCCTTCTTCCTATATAGAAATACAGAAATCATCTCCCGCCAGGGATTCTTATGATAAGAAGATAATCCTCTTGCCTAACAAAAAAAATTGTGGCCAGGCTGTAAGGTAACCACTTTACCCAGATGAAAAAAATCTGAAACTCGTTCTCAAGCTATCGACTTGGCTAGACAATTTTCGCACTAGGTTTTCGCGACCGATTCAACGCATACACCCAATGTCGTCAGATGGTAGAAAGAAAATGCATGGTGATGGAGGGGCAAAGGGAAGGCATGCCTCAGTGCCCACGCACTGCAGCTCAAGCTGCAGCAGAAACCCTCACAACCTACACAGGTTCGAATCTTGTCATCACAATTAAAATTTCGCAATCGCGGTCGGTTTCATTATATCTGTTGCAAATTTGATGCTTAATACAAACATTAACTATTATTAGTTAGTGGTCAGATGTGTATCATTAGTTCATATTGGCACCTATAGATATATTACATTCATTCCATTTCTTTTCGACTCGTATATTGCATTCATTCCATTTCTTTTCGACCCGTATATTTCATTCATTCCATTTCTTTCTGACCCATTAATTGTCGCACTCATTCGTGCGTTGCATTCATTCCATTTATTTCTAACCCATTAATTTTCGTACATGTATCCCTACAACATCGATTGGCTTCTCCAATGAAGAGATCTTTGTGTCAGCCAACAATGACGTCTTCCCTACAACATCAAGCCTTTCAAAGATGAGGTATTGTGTGATATTGCTCCCCTTGAAGTTTGTGATGTTCTTTTAGGACAACCATATTTGTGGAAGCGTCATGTTGTGTATGAGTCCAGACCCCGCAATGTTATTATTACTCTAGGTAGACAATTGTACATGATACCAGAGGTAGCGACGCCTACTACTATTTCTTTAATCTCTGTTAAGAAATGAAATAAGGTCATTTCATAGACCGGGAAGTTCGTCTTCTTTGTGATCTGTGCTCACAGTAAGCAGAAGGTCGTCGCCACATCTGTGGCCTCTACACAGATCCTATCTTTGTAGCAGAAGCAAGTGGATGAGATCGTGGAAGAATACATAGATATATTCTCCTCACCTACAAGGGTATCAACACACTGTCAAGTCAAGCATCCAATTGATCTGACCCTCGACGCACCTCTGACTAATAGACTAGTCTATCATCGCTCGCTGATGGAAAATGACGAAATCGGGCATCAGATCCAAGAGCTTCTTCAAAAGGGTCACATCAGACCCAACTTCTCCCCTTGCTGAAGCCCGATTGTACTAGTGCAGAAGAAGGACGAGACTTGGCGACTCTTCATTGATTACAGAGCCTTAAACAAAATCATAGTCAAGGACCGGTACCCCATTCCCGAGATTGATGACCTTCTTGACCATCTCAAGGGGGAAACTTTCTTCAACAATATTCACCTAAAGTCTGGCTACCACCAAGTTCCCATTGAACCAATTGATGTATGGAAGATAACCTTCAAATCTAAAGAAGGTCTCTTCGAATGGCTAGTCATGCCCTTTGGATTAACAAATGCACCAACCACTTTCATGAGGTTGATGGATGATGTATTGAGACCCTTCACCAACTCCTTTATGGTGATATATTTGGATTAAATCCTCATCTTCAGTAGAACGTGGGAGGAGCACATGTGGCATATTCAAAAGGTTTTGAGCACTTTGTGGCAGCACAAACTATATGCCAACTTAGAAAAAATGCTCTTTTGGCATGAATAGGGTCCAATACTTGGGCTACATTGTTGATGAGCATGGGGTACATGTTGATCGAATTAAGATCCAAGTCATCTGTTACTGGCTAGCCTCGACCACACTGACCGAGCTTCAAAGCTTCTTGGGACTAGCCAACTTCGACCCATGGTTCGTGTTGGGATTCTCCCATATTACATGGGCCCTTAGCCAAGTGACCAAGGGTGGTGGCAGGGCCAAGTTAGTGTGGAGGAAGGAACAACAACGAGCATTTGATGATATGAAGCATCGCTTGTGCTCAACTCCATTACTCTCGTTGCTTGATCGGCAACAACCATTCGATATTGAGACTAATCCATCTGACTATGATGTGGGTGCATTTCTCACTCAACATGGTCATCCGGTGGCATACCATAGTGAGACACTCTCATATATTGTCCGTAAATACCCCACCTATGACAAGGAAATGTATTCCATTGTACAAGCCTATCGTCAATGGAAACATTACATTATGGGAAAGGAGACGATCATACACATTGATCACAAGCCTTTGTAGTTCATACAGACACAGGGGAAATTGCAAAATGACCTCCATCAGAAGTGGTCCACGTACCTGCAACAATTGCATCTCAACATCAAGTATAAGACATGTATCTCAAATTGTGTCGTTGGCTACCTCATTCGACCTCTTGTGGCTTCACTCACCATTGTGCTCCATTCATGTGTACATGAATCATCTAAGTGGCCCCAACTTTATCAACAATATCGATACTTTTCCACCACCTATCATCTCTTGGGTACAGGTGCGACTGTCACCAATTTTCACATTCAGGATGGACTATTATACCACATGGATCATCTCTGTGTTTCTACAAGAGAGCGTGTAAAGATGATTTGGGAAGCCCACTACAATCGGATGGCATGACATTTTGGCGTCGAGAAAATTGTGGTTGTTCTTCGGAAACATTTTTATTCGTGAAAACTTCGACAAGACATCAACAAGTATATCAGATCTTGCACTACTTGTGCCATTTACAAGCCAACCATCAAGAAGAAAGGCTTATACACCCCTCTTCCTACTCTCGATAAGCCTTGGGAATCCATCTCAATGGATTACATGTCTGGCCTTCCATCTACCAAGCAAGGAAATGACTATGTATTTCTGGTCGTTGATCGGTTTTTGAAGATGGTCATCCTCACAACCTGTATGAAGAATATCATAGCGGTGGATATTGTCAAGCTCTTCTTCGAACGAGT
This sequence comes from Picea glauca, assembly GCA_000966675.3. NCBI lineage: Eukaryota > Viridiplantae > Streptophyta > Pinopsida > Pinales > Pinaceae > Picea > Picea glauca. Next base: position 64,195 of record JZKD02S1759205.1, read on the forward strand.
ATGGATCCACTTTGGGATACCATAGACCGTCGTCTCTGAATAGGACAACAAGTTCCTTAGCACATTTTGGTTGAGTCTCTGGTTATTGTTGGAAACCAAGCTCACAAAATCCACTGCTTTCCACCCCCAAAAAGATGGCCAAACAAAGGTTGTCAATCATATGACTGTGCACATCTTGTGCATGTACAACTCTAAGAATCCACGTACATGGGATGAGAGTCTCCCCTATGTTCATCACAACTACAACATGGCTCTCCATAGCTCCATCGACCATAGCCCATTTCAGGTGGGGATGGGATTCCAACCCTTGCGACCCATTGATGTTGCACTTCCTTTTGCCACCACACAGACAGACTCTTCCCATGATCATTCTGCGATTGACAAAGCCACCATATTGATTGAGAAGATTCAACACATACGCCAACAAGTCCAGGATATTTTGACGAAATCCAATGTTAAGTGCAAGCAGGGCCATGCTCAACACAAGGTACCACACCAGTTTCAGGTTGGCGACAAAGTCTGGTTACATTTGCAGAAGGAGCGTCTCACAGGGCCCCATCAGAAGCTTCGCCCACTTCGCTCTGGGCCTTACACTATCACCAAGGCTATGGGTAGTAATGTTTTTGAGCTCAACACTCCACCCTTCCTTGGCCTGCACCCAATGTTCGATGTGGACCTCCTTCGACCATTTTTTCCACCATTATTTGACACCTCATAGATCCCAGAACAACTGATACCCACAAAACTCAACCATGACTGCATGGAAAAAGAATCCACTGATCAGATAGTGGACACAGAAGTCAAGGGTACTCGCTAGCAGAGGATCCAACTTTATCGGGTTGTCAAGGTAGGGCAACTCCTACACCAAGGCAAGTGGCTCACCTGGGGCCAAATCCAACAGAATGTTCATCACCCGATGGGGGAACTCAAAGCAATGGAGATGATTTCTTCCTAAGGGGGGAGGATTGATCCAGTTGGCTATTGGTGGCCACCCACCTATTCCAACAGGTTCCTCTTGTTCATTTTTAGTTTAACATGTTCTTCTGTACTTCTTTGTAATTGTGAGTTCTACACTTCTGGGGTTGTCTGAAGCCCTACACATCTTCTAGGTGGATATCGGTGGCTGTTACACATTATTTTGGTCACCCTGATGATGATTACATAAACGTGTGTTCAAGTTCCCAATATAATCTTTTTCCTGAGAAAAGCAACCTCTTTCCACCCTTGCAAGATGCATTTTGGAAAGGCCTCCCTGAGCAACTCCCTTTACACAGTGCGGAAATCCATAATTTCAGCATGTTGTACTATAGCCAGTCTGCGGGATTTACACAGACTGATATAGGCAGGTCGCGGCAATGCTTTAAAACTAAAAGGGGAAAGCAGTTCTAGCAGCTTCTAGAAGTGGAATCTTCTGGAAATATGAAGTGGCGTCCATGTGGTTACGATCCTACTGACTTCTTTGATTTGATGGGATCATCCTCATCTCTTTAACCACTTTAGCTTCTCTTATATAATGATAGGCTTCTCATGGAAAAGGTTAGAGGTACAAGCATAAATAATCATAGAGATTGAAGAAAGAATAGGCTGAAGACTGTGAAGAATCTTATTTCAAGTGATGCTTGAGGTCTCCATTCATCCATCAAGATTTTAAGAGAAATCTTCATACAAAAGGTTGGAGCAAATGTATGTGTGTGTCAGAACGAAGGGCCACTGAAAGGGAACTTGCGACATCAAGGCGATTCGGTTGTATCTTCTATCTTTCATTAATATAATATGGTGGCATGTCTCTTTCCCATAAAATGATTGATATTTTATTACATGATTCCTTGATCACATGTTTAGGTTGTCATTGAATTTCATTATTGTTGCTTTCATGTTAGTTTATTTGTGTTATTACAAATCTGATTTCACAGGAGCATTGGAGCAAAGCAGGATCAACAACGACATAAGGAAGCGATTAATAAGGTATGCTATCTATTCCTCTTTTGGTAATTAAATTCAATGATCATAATCTAGGGAAAGCATATTGTTCCGTCTTGTTTTTTTCTAGATCCAGGTGGATCTAGGGTGATTAGTTCATGTCCACATCTATCGATTTACCCGTTAACAAAATTGGCGACTCCACTGGGGATAGTACAAAATTGGTGAGTCCACTGGGTATAGTACAACAAAATTGGCGACTCCATTGGCCTGCGTAAATCACTCATTTCCACATTGCATTATACTGCCTGCCCGCGACAACATTTGAAATTTTTTTTTGATTGGGTCTTGACCTTTACTATTGCCCAGTTTTGCTTCAGTTAGCTGGAAAAAGATTTTTTATACCAGTTCTTCAATGCTTCTGATTGATTCAACTTGATCTTGATTTATTTCGGAGATCGAACACCTCTCTTTTGATCTTTTTTCGATCTTTGCTTTTGCCGACAAGGATATAATCTCTGGATTTGAGTCCGAGTGCTTTCTCGATCAAAGCTCTTGTTTTGGGTTTGGATTTATAAGTTGATTGCATCTTCTGGATCGCTTGATGATTAGAAAAACATTTCTTGTTCATATTTGAAGAGACTTTTTCTTGTCAATTTTTATTTTTATCTCCATTGAAAGATCGATTTGGGTGTTTGTTGAGTATTTTATTTTCATTGGTTGCTTACCCTTTCTTAGTTCCATCCCTGTTTTTGTTTTCTAAAAAAAAAATTAAAGTCTTTTAAGTATTTTAAGCAATCATTTATTCAGAAAATATTGGCGTTAAAATATTGAAAGAGAAGGAATAGTGAAATTACATTGTTAATGATTGTTTGGTATTACATTCAAAAAGGGAAATGTACATCGTAGTTTGCATTGTTCCAGAAAAACTCTTTCTCCCTGTTGTAGATAGAATTCATCAAACAAAAGTTTGTATCATTCATTTCTATTTACACGTTATTGGGTCAAAGTCTCATACAACATTGGTTTCATTCACATCTCCCTCTTGAGTAACAACAACCTTTAATAATATTGTGAAACTCTAAAATTCAACTAGTAACTTTTTCTAGGGCCCTTTTACACCAACATTAGCTAGGGTAGAGCTTTGGAATAGGCAGTGAGACACACTCTCCAAAGCACAAAACACACAATAGTATCTTGTGATAGGGAGTTTCAAATTCCATTTGCAACATTTCATCCTGGGAAGCTCTTCTCACACAAGGGTCAAACCCGAGGTCACATTGATATTGATAGAGTTACTCACCCTGCTTTGTTGATATCAATGTATATATTGTACGTATTATGGGGGTCACTTGAAGGTATACCCACAATGGTGAGTGGAAACCTCTCAAGTTGATTTCGGGCTAGATACCCTACCCTTGCATGTGGATTGGACTGTCGACTGTTTCCCCATGCATCATTGTTGTTTGTGGTAACTTTAATAGCCTATCTTCTTAGAGTCTTACACAAGGTGACTGTGGAGGGGTAGGTCTTCACAATACCTGGATTCGACATTGGCCAGACTCACTCGGGCTCCTAGGAGGGTATACCCACGATTATGTGTGGGAGCTTTCACCAGGGTGTAAGTCTGTTAAGCAGGTCGTCAACGTAAAATTTCCACCCTAGCCCAACCCCTTCTTGTCTCGACGTCACGATGTTGGATTTCATCACCAACTAGTGACTTCAGAATAGGAAGGTCTTGTTTGCTTGGTTTTTATTCCTAGATTTTACTAGTGCGTGTTGTTTGTTTCCATAAGTTTGCCATTGAGTTTCTTGTGTAAAATATTTAGCTCCGCCAACATTGACCCTCCGCGCCACTCACGTAGAATGCAAGGACTACCCGAAGAAGATCTGGGAGGTTCTCAACCCTTTCCTACCAACCCACTGGAGGACTCTCCTCAACAGAGTGAGGTCCAAGACACCGCCACTCCACGAGTGGAAGGTTCTGATTCTCTAGAGACTTCTCAAATTCCTCACGGTTCTGAGAGACATATTCTTTGGGTAAATTCTTTCGGTGATATTATTGTTGAAACTTCAGGAGTACCAACCGGACCATTCATAGGCCCTGAAGGTCAGGATCCTTTTTGGTCTCCTCACATTCTGAGATGGGATCTTTTCAGCCCCGGCTCAAGTGCCGATATCTTCGTCAAGTACGAGCTACCCGAAACATCTGATATAGAACATACTCTCATTACAACTGCCTATCTGTTCAGCGGTTCCGACACCCCGTCGATGGATCCCAAGCCGACCATCCCCCTTTAGACACCCCATTCTACAATGGTCCCAAATACTACGACTATTCCCACCAGGAATACGGTGGCTAGCCAAGCCCCCATTGGCACACCGCTTTTGCCTAGATTCACCCCAACACTTCCCTCTAGATATCATGCATTGAATGCTTCTATTCCCGTTCCTACCCAAGTCCCATCTAGAAATCCTGGAGTTTCCACTCCTTCTGGGCACAATCTTGTTCCTAGTTTTATTCTGACACTTCCTTGGCCCCCTTCTAGAGGGTCTCTTCCATCCCCTATCAGAGGAACCGACCCTAGTGGCACCACCCAGTATTTAACACCTAATTACCAGATTCATGTTGGTGGACAATTTCACCCTGGAGGCCAAACACAATCCGCTTTTGGAGGTCAAATCCCAATTGGGACACAACCCCCAATTGGAGGGAAATCCCCACCTACCCCACCCTATGGACATAACATACCTGCAACCTTGGCCCAGTATTGGAACTAACTTACCTGAAATAATCCTCAACCAACTAGGGGGAAACATCCTCAAGCTAGCTCTTTCATACCCCCTAGTACAGGCCAACCATATCCAGGTCCATCCAATCCCATTTGGGGCTCGAATGCTCGACCCAATGTCCCTGTTCAAGGGAACAACCCTAACCATTACAACCTTATAGGTTACATGCCTCTGCACCAACAATCAAATCTGCCCGGATCTTTGCATTATATGCAAACTTCTTATGGTCCTACTGGTATACCTATGGGACTTCCTCCCCAAAGTCACCAGTATCTCCACGTGAATAGACAGTTACCCTTCTTAGCCACCCTAGACTTCCTGGATTTGTCTAGAATTTTAAATGATCCTATTAGTCACTCTCCTCAATGGCCCGTAATACCGGTCAAACTACCATCCAACATTCCTTATTTTGATGGTAAACCGGGAGAGGACTCAAACAATCATGTAATGACTTTCCACCTTTGGTGTTCATCCAACTCTTTGATGGATGATTCTATTCGATTACGTCTTTTTCAACGAACTCTCATGGGTTCAGCCGCGAAGTGGTATATAGAATTACCACGAGGCTTCTTCACTGACTTTAACACCCTCGCCATGGATTTCCTCACCCACTACCAGTTACCGATCCATTACGAAACGGGAACCAAAATTTTGAGTTCTTTCAAACAAACCAAAGCCACTCATATCTCTGATCACATTCATGAGTGGCGACGGAGACGACGTCTAATAAAACTCGAGCTTCCCGATCAGTTACTGGCAGAGTGGTTCACGAAATAATTCATGAATGACATCGTTCGTGACATATCCATGGGTGGAGTTGTCACAGAAGAACAAGCAATCAATCGTTCTCAATACCTCGACCTCGTTTACTCACAAATGGGTACTCTTTACGATTTACTCCTTGATGCACCTCGTCCTTCTACTACCACTACTTCAACTACTCCTACTACTTCTCATGCAATTGATGGTGTGATTGGAACTTTCCATGCCCAACCCCACTCCGCACAAGCCTCTACCACCAACCCCAAGTCTATTGCTTCTAATGTTCAACATGCTTCGTCTCCTACTCCTCCCACCGACAAGACTTCTGGGGTGAACTCTGTTCAATCTACCCTTGCCGAAAATAATAAATACAAAAAATGGAAGGGTAAGAATAAGGAGGATAAAAATAATCTGCAATCTAAGAAGACCAAAACACAACCTGTTGACGATAAGGATAAGCACAAACCCCACTACCCTTGTCTTATCTGTGGTGATGACCACTACACTAAGGATTGTCCAAGACGGGCCGAGGTTACTAAGTTCCTTCAAGGGACCCCAAAACTGCCTATGCCAACTGTGTTGTCACAACCCTTCCCTTCTCAACAACAGACCCAATTGGTCATTCATGACCAAACTTCCCCCTCCACTACTTCCTATGTCTTAATGTGTACAGGTGATTCAAAGAAGAATGACATCACACTTGCCACTCGAGCCAAAGATTATTCTTCCTCCAAGGAGAAAGTTGACGAAATACCTCCTTCGTTGGTCCAACCATCTCCCTTGGCTCCGCCTATCAATGGTCCTCTTCATCTCAAACGACCGAGCCTAGATACAGTTCTTCACCCTCCCCCAAAGGGTGTTGTTCGAAAGTCTGCTTTCAATCCTCATGCGCGTGCTGCCCAGAACTACAGTATTGTAGAGAATCTGGCTGAAGCACCGTCTGCGATCTCAGCCCTTGAAGTCCTTTAGAGTTTTCCTACACAATGGAAGGCATGTTGAAAGATATTGGTGGAATCGATCCTACAGATACGAATTTAATAATTTTTGACTTGGAAGATCACATTCCAAGGTTGCCCCCTTAGCTCGCATTTCAAATACAAGTTGTTGTCACCGACAAGAAAATTTGTAGAATAGTTATCGACGAGGGTGCCTCTACATTTGTCATGTCCGTCGCTTGTTGGAAAGCCATCGACTCTCCTCCCTTAATCAAATCACACAACACGCTCAAGGCCTTTAATGGCTCTATATTTAAACCTTATGGTGTCCTTCCCTTGTTGCCCAACACGTTAGAAGGCAAATCGGTCAGTGTAGAAGTTGAGGTCTTTGACGCACCTCTTGATTACAACCTTTTACTCGGCCGCAGCTGGACTGATTCCATGCATGCAGTTGTGTCCACTCTTTTCCATGTCGTACGTTTTCCACATCAGGGAAAAACAATTACGACGGACCAATTGGCCTTCTTTAACTCTGATACACGTACCAGCAATGCACCTTTCATTGCAAAGACACCCCCTGGATATGAGAATGTCGGTGTGGGTCTTCTAAAATATTCCACTCTGATGGGTACTTTCCCCATCCCACCACCCGACGTTCCACCTCCTTTGGTTGCCTCGATCAACATGATATCCACCTTCGTCCGTGAAACTCCCATGTCTTCTAACCCGTGGGTAGTACCCGCACCCGGTGATTATCTTTGCTAAGATGGCCAGATGCCCTTGAGTCCGGTTGAATCCACTTACCAAGCCATTCAATCGGCATCCCCCTCTATCCCCTCTCTTGGCGATTCATCTCTTGATCCTTTTCACGTAATTTTTCCCACAGATGAGATGATTATGTCGGTTATGTCCATGGAGAACACTCCTTGGGACGATGGACATCATCGTTCCATTCTCTTCCTAGAAAAACTCACCCTCGAGAGTTACCAATAGATTTCGACTTCGTCGACTGTTGTCTTTATTACTTCGGTTCCCGACTCCACCCATGATATTTTATACAAAGGGAACTTAAGAAACATTTCACCCACCATCCCCCTCGACATCTCGATCAAACTTGGAGTTGTTGAAAATGTGCAGATCGGAGTTTCGTGTTCCATTGATGAAGTTGCCACGTATAAATCCATTTTTCAAAAATTTCGTGATGTCTTCACTTGGAGCTATGAAGAGATGCCTGGTATTGACCCCGATATTGTTGTACATGAAATCAAGACATACCCGGGCACTAAACCCGTCCGGAAATGACTTCGCCCGATCCATCCTTGTAAAGCAACCGCTATAAGCTGGAAGTCGAGAAACTTCTTAAATATGGATTTATTTATCCCATGGCTTTAACTGATTGGGTATCCAATCTTGTTCCGGTCAACAAGAAACAAGGTACGATCCGTGTCTGTGTTGATTATAGGGATATCAACAAAGCTTGTCCTAAAGACAACTTTCCCACCCCCTTCGTTGACCAAATCGTCGACGATTGCGCCCGAAGTGAAATCTTCTCTCTGATGGATGGTTTCTCCGGATATAATCAGATCAACATCTTACCCGCGGATCAACACAAAACCGCTTTTATTTGTCCTTGGGGCACTTTTGCCTATCGGAAACAACCCTTCAGTTTAAAGAACATCGGTGCCACGTTTCAACGTGCTATGTCTTATGCTTTCCATGATATTAATCACATTATACAACCATATTTAGATGACCTACCAGCACATTCCATGCATCACAGTGATCATTCGGCCCACCTCTGAGCCATTTTCCTTTGTTGTCGGTTCTATCGTATACGATTAAACGCACACAAATGTGTTTTTTGTGTGGAGTCCGGCCGACTCTAAGGATTTATTGTGTCACATCAAGGGATTCGAGTAGATCCTTTGAAGGTTGAGGCCATTCTCAATCTCCCTCCCCCTTCTTCACTTCGCCAGCTACAAATTTTGCAAGGGAAGGCAAACTTTCTATGTCATTTTATCCCGAACTACGCTGAGTTAATGCTTGGATTCGTCAACTTTTAAAGAAAGGCTTTGAATTCGTATGGGATACCACTGCCAACAAAGCCTTCAACGCTTTGAAATTGACTTTAACCTGTACCCCACTACTTTTCCCGCCCGATTATAGTCGAGATTATTTCCTTTATCTCGCTGCTTTGGATTCAACCATCGCCATGGTTCTGGTCCAAGAGGATGATTCTCACGATGGACATGTTATTTATTATTTGAGTCGTAGTCTCACGACTATCGAAGCCAAGTATTTACATGTTGAAAAACTGGCCTTGGCAGTTGTTCAAGTTGTCCAACGTTTCCGACACTATATCCTTTTACGCAAGACCACCGTGATTTCTGATTGCAACCCTATGCAACACATTCTTACACGTCAGTTGCTAGGGGGGAAATACTCCAAATGGATTGTGATACTCCAGGATTTTGACTTAGAGTTTGAACGTGCTAAGTCCAAGAAATCCTTGGTGTTTTCTAAATTGATATGTGACCTTCCCTGTCCTGAGACAGAAAATGTAGCAAAGGATTCATTACCCGATGAATCCCTTTTTCTGATCAACTTTGATGACCTTTGGTATGGAGATATCATTATATATCTCCAGAATCAAACTTTCTGACTTGATTTGTCTAGTACTGACCGTCATCGCATACGTTACCAAGCCCGTCAGTATAACATCCTTGGTGATACTCTTTATCGCCATGGAGTTGACTCCGTTTTTCGACGATGTCCCACATATGATGAGGCTGAAAAAGCTTTGAATGACTGTCATTCTGGAGCATGTGGTGGTCACATGTCTGGGTATGCTACTTCCCAAAATATCTTATCAGCTGGATATTTTTGGCCTTCTTTATTCAAATATTGTATTATCGCCGTCCAAAAATTCCACGCTTGCCAAACATACAACAACAAAATAAGATCTCACCCCGCTCCCTTACATCCTGTAGTTTCCCTTGGACCTTTCACTAAATGGGGCATTGATTTCATGACATGTCACCCTCACTCGACCGGGGGGCATGGGTACATTATTGTAGGCGTAGATTATTTCACGAAATGGGCCTAGGCGATGCCTACATTCGACAACATGGGAAAAACTATAGCCCTATTCATCTTCAATCACATTATTACATGATTTGTAATCCCACAGGATATCGTCACTGATCACAGTAGCCACTTCCGAAACTTTATGATGTCTGAGCTTACGGAAAATTTGGGTCTTCGACATGAAAACTCAACCCCCTACTATCCACAGGCCAACGGGCAAGTCAAAGCAATAAACAAAATACTTATTGCCATGCTTCGACGGATTATCGAAATTCAAAAAATGAGTTGGCACATGATGTTGTTCTCAGTGTTTTGGGCCTATCGGACATCCATGAAGTCAGCCATGGGGTTTACACCTTTCCAATTAGTGTACGGTTTAGAAGTTGTTCTATCGATTGAATGTGAAATTCCATCGTTAAAACTAGTCGTCCAACTTCTCCTAAACACCTCTACTGAGGAGGAGCGTCTGTTGTATCTTACACAATTGGACGAAACCCGTCGCTATGCCACCCTAGTTATTGAAACCCAAAAGAAACGCGTAAAATCCCAATATGACAAACATGTCAAGCCACGCACGTTTTCTGAAGGAGATCTAGTTCTCCTCTATGAACAAGATCGTGATTTTCTAGGAGACGGAAAATTTGAGGCTATGTGGTGAGGCCCTTATATTGTTAAAACAATGTTAGAGAAGGGAGCATACGAGTTAGTAGATTATGATGGAACTCATTTGAGTGAACCCATAAATGGGCTTTACTTGAAGAATTACTACACTTAGCCTATCTCTGCATAAGCACTTGTATTTTTACTGTATCATACTCTTGTGTGTGACTTTAGTATGTTTCTTCTATTTGACTTTTACCCCTAACTACTTACCATGCATTGTGTTTGGTCTCCAGATGTCCGTGATTTCACTACCTTACATTGGCTTCTCCGATGGTGCTAGTTGTAGTACCCGGAATTTAGCTTCTTCTGCTTGGACAATCTATGCACCCTCAAACACACTTATTTGTCTACAAGGTGTTTGTCTCGGTCGAACGACCAATAATATCGAAGAGTATAGCACGGTCATCGAATTATTGAGTAGTGCTATTTCGATTGGGATTCGTCACTTCATTATACGACTTGATTCGCAGCTAGTAGTTCTACAGCTAAACAATGTCTATACTATCTGAAGCCCTACTCTATTACGGGTATATTTACAAATCCGCCTCTTGGAACGTCATTTCGATTATATTGAATATCAACACATTCCTAGATGTCTAAATACATTAACTGATGCTCTAGCTAATTATGTATTAGACAGACATTTGAGACATTTGTAATTCCAATCACATTTCACATATTGTACAAAGAGCAAAGTAAATCGGTAAAAGCCTCATGTGTATATATATATAATGATATAATGTTTACAAAAAGAGTTTTTATCCGAAGATCAAGATATCAAAATATAGAACCCATGGCCCCTACAAAATGGCCTCATGGATGCCTCTCGCAATAACATACTACTGCTCTCGCTACCCTGCGTAGTAACCGACTAAGTGAGTCGGATACGCCTACAGTATGGTGTTGATAACGCCTCGGGATCTCCTCGATGGATATATCAGGGATGTCGATCGTCAAGCCTTCTAAGTTCTTCTCTATCGCATCATAATCCTCAGCATCCCATCCAGCCACTACGCGTGCCTCTCCACGCCTCTGAATAGGAGAAGACCTAGGGGGTCGATGTGGCCCTACATTTGCATGATCAATTTTTTTTTATTATTCTTTAGATTGGAAACACAAAAACATTAAATATTTTAAAAACTCATAAAAACATTGTAAAAAAGCAAATGCCTTTCTTACCTTGATCTCCCCACTGAGATCCCCTAGGGAGAACCAAATCTGGATCACCCCGAAAGTCTAGACCAACATAAGCATAATCATCAATCATCAGGATTTGCGGTCCCAACCAATTGAAGAATGCATCATCATACTTCACAATCCGGCCCACCACATGCTGTGTCATCAGATCACACCATCTTTTCATTCGTGGGTCTCTTAGGGTTGGGATTCCCTATTCCACCTGCAGGCGTAGGTGTGGAACTCTTTCGAGGAAGAAAGATACTAAAATAGACCCATAACCGAACTATTTGAGGTCCCCATTCTTGCTTTTCGTGAGTTGAGTTTTCATGCTGCGTAATAGACCATCACACCAATTGAATACTCGAGGCTCCAAGAATTCAATAACGTATTGGAAGTAACTTTGGAGTGCCATGTCTAGCGAAGCACTCCCTGCCATCCATGCAACAGTAAACAAGACGGTCCTGAGGGTCAAATCTCTCACACCTCGGATTGCTACTTTTCCTTTACGTCTTTCAGCATCAAGGTCACAATGCTCATGAATGTACTCACTCATGGGCAGTCCACCACCTTGACCACCTGTCAAAGTCACACGTGCCCCATGATGTGACAACCCTGTCAGAAAATAAATATCCTCAATATCCAAAGAGAGGACATGAACACCCACGTGGAACACTTGTTGCTCTGAATCCCACATATGAACTAGATATTCTAGTAATCTCCGTTAGGCTCTCATGCCCTGAACTTTGAAGAATTTTAATAGACCACATTTCTAGAGTTCATTTACGGTCCCCGAATCATTTAAATCCATAATATCATCTTCTTCGTGCTCACGCTCTCTCCATTCCAAAATCTTTGTAAGTAACACCTGCATGGAAAACAAAGAAGATCTTTAGCATACCTTTTCAACATTTTTTGGGATTTTTATTGAGTCAACTTTCACTTTTCTTTTTAGTTTTCCGGCCGTCGCAACCAAAATTCAAATACAGTGCGGAATTTCCACGAGTGCGCCTTAACGCACCTGTGGCAATCGTTGATTTTTGCAGGGCCCATTATAGGCCACTTGCGGCGGCCCCAACGCACGACTAACAGTCCCAAATCAACAAAAAATCTTGATTTTTTACCATCAAAAACAAAAATAAATTCGTTGAAAAGATAGAAGATGAGATGCTTACCTCTTTTATGCAATCCATTCGTGGAATGATCCCCTGTAGCCTCCACAATCCCTCGCCGAAGTTGAGGTAAAAAACAAGGGGTTTTGGTAAGTTTTTGACCAAGTGAAAATAAAATGGTGAACAAGACTTTTTACTTCTATTTATTACTTTTTTATCATTTCTTCTAATATTTTGTTTCATATAAATACATTTTGGTCAAAAACCCATTAAGTCTAAAGGTCTTGTAAGTGTTTTGTTCCTTGCACGAAGAAATTTAGGACTTTGGACAACGAATTATGGACAGTTTTTATGATTTATTCTATTTTTGTCGCATGTACAATTACTTTTTAAGGTTTTTTAGAAAAACATCGAGCAGAGTCTTTGTTCGTTCTTGGGCTCAAAAAGCAATGAGAACATAACCGAGTATACTTTTGTCGTATTTTCGTACTCGTCATGGTAACACGAAAATAACGAAACCTATGGAGAATTCTTTAAGCTCTTTTCATGCTCCTTAAAAACGAAAAGATTGTCGAGCGACCTTGTTCTTTTCATGCTTGTAAAAGTATTTGAAGAAAACGTTTGATGGGTGATAGTTTATCACTTTTTCGGTCCTGTTGAACTATTCTACGAAAAAGGAACTGAGAGAATTCTCTTTTAAGTGTTTTTCCAGACTCTATAATCATGAAAAACCTTCGAGTTTTCTATCTTTGGACTCATTAAACAAACATCGACAGGCCCATATGGGACCGAACCACTCCTTCTTAGGGTTCGTTAAATGTACTTCGAGGGACTCGTCTGAAGGATGAGCTTACATCAACAAGCATATGTTATCCTCTTCGAGCTTGCGTAAAAATAAAGAGGTACTCGCCAGAAATGGTGGGGGGGAATTTGGGAAATGAATTTGTCTCTGTATCTGTATTAATGGCAGTAAGCATCGCTCTTGAACATGACACCCCTCTTCGTCATCTGAATCTGGGTTGGGTAATCCATTTGTCTCTTGTCTGACCTTCTACAAGATCATATCTCCGGTCGTCTTTGAGTCAATACTTCCAAGATCGTTGTCGTGTCATTCATATGTTCAAGAGAAGTTCAACCGAAACCTTCTTTCGAGTCGGCCATCTGTAATTTTCCATTCTTACCATGTCGGCCTTCCTTGTGTCAGTCCCAAGTCACATAAGTATTTTTCTCTACCCTAAATCTGTTACTTATTTCGTGTCATTAATGGAGGATACATCAAGGCCCTCCTGTGACGAGCCTTTTCCTGTCAACTTCAACTCATTATCCAGGAAAAAGGCTTAGAAATTATTTAGTACCTTAGAGCCTGCATGCCTCAATGGTAAGTTCTTCGCTTTCGACAGTGGATCTACATCATTGATTCATGATCCATGATGGTGATTTCCCTCACACTTGTTAATAGTTTTCATTAATGAATGGCAATCAAGTGGTTTCTATTCACGTTCGACTTCAACATCTGTAATCGCGTGACTAGAATCGTACTAACGGACGATGGATTGAAGACCCTGGACTTCATCATTTTTGGTCAAGGTTGCGAAGGAGTATCTTTGATTTGTTTTGACACATAGATCCACTTTGTATGTCTCGTGGCTATGTTCATACTTGAGTTTTTCATGCATGGATCCACAGTGTATTCCCAGTGGCTATGCATAATCTTGTTGACATGGATCCACGTTGTATAATTGGTGGCCATGACCTACATTTATGATTTCAATCATTTACGGTATGGACATGGGAATTCCTAATTCAAACATGATATGATAGTGTACGGATGCTTGATTGTTTCCAGGTTCCTGATTGGTGCGCCCCTAGTTCTTGACACATACAATCTTATTTTACAAAATATTTCGGCTATCTCGAGTTCTAGTCTCATACTTTGGGGGGCATTATGTTACACATTATTTTGGTCACCCTGATGATAATTACATAAACGTGTGTTTAGGTTCCCAATATAATCTTTTTCCTAAGAAAAGCAACCTCTTTCCACCCTTGCAAGATTCATTTTTGAAAGGCCGTTGCGAGCAACTCCCTTTACACAGTGCGGAAATCCATAATTTCTGCATCTTGTACTATAGCCAGTCCGCGGGATTTCCACAGTTTGATATATAGGCAGGTTGCGGCGACGCTTTAAAACTAAAAGAGGAAAGAAGTTCTAGCAGCTTCTAGAAGTGGAATCTTCTGGAAATATGAAGTGGCATCTGTGTGGTTATGATCCTACTGACTTCTCTGATTTGATGGGATCATCCTCATCTCTTTAACCACTTTAGCTTCTCCTATATAATGATAGGCTTCTCATGGAAAAGGTTAGAGGTACAAGCATAAAGAAGCATAGATATTGAAGAAATAATAGGCTGAAGACTATGAAGAATCTTATTTCAAGTGATGCTTGAGGTCTCCATTCATCCATCAAGATTTTGAGAGAAATATTCATACAAAAGGTCGGAGAAAATGTATGTCTGTGTTAGAACGAAGGGCCACTGAAAGGGAACTTGCGACATCAAGGCGATTCGGTTGTATCTTCTATATTTATTTAATATGATACGGTGGAATGTCTCTTTCCCATAAAATGATTGATATTTTATTACATGATTCCTTGAACACATGTTTAGGTTGTCATTGAATTTCATTATTGCTACTTTCACGTTAGTTGATTTGTGCTATTACAGATCTGATTTCACAGGAGAATTGGAGCAAAGCAGGATCAACAAAGACATAAGGAAGCGATTCATAAGGTATGTTATCTATTCCTCTTTTGGTAATTAAATTCAATGATCATAATCTAGGGAAAGCGTATTGTTATATCTTGTTTTGTTCTAGATCCAAGTGGATCTAGGGGAATTAGTTCATGTCCGCATCTGTCGATTTACCGATTAACAATGGCCTCTCTCCTAATCCAACTGTATTATTTTGTATGTTTCCGTGTCAACACATCTTGTTGTACTTCCAGGGTCGTTTTGGAGGCCTAAACAATGTTTTTTTGGCTCGCCACAGTCAAACTATAGACAAAGTTAAAGTTCGATAGCGAAATGTGTAGTTCTCTGAAAGACATTTCCAATGGGCTATCACGCGCCTAAAACGAAGGTCGTATGCAAAAGTTGTGACCCTGGGAAGTTGAGATACCAACTTAACCATAGGGGCCCACATGACTTTTGACGTTTCACCTCCTAGGGTTAGGTTTTTGGATGTCTAGGGTTTTGGCATTCATGAATAATATCAAAAAGGCCTCTAGAGACTCATCGTAGTTCATTCTGTTCAGACGGATGCGCATAACAGCCACATCTCTTCTCAGAGATAGCTAACACCATTCGAGCAAGTGTTTCAGTTCTGTAGTTTTACAGTTTCAGCCTATTTCATTATTTAATAGAGGATATTGTTCACTAGATATTTGTTTTATTCTTCATATCTTTGTGTTTATTGTATTTAGTTTGTTAATCAGTTCGTTTTGCTCCTAAATCTGGATCAGCTTCAGACACTCCTCTACAGTTGCCTCAACCCGAATGTCACTAAAACCCATCAAATGATCCATATCCCTTGAGATTTGTTGAGAGAAAAGGCATTCTCTAATTAAATGTGTAGTAGTTTCATCGCCCTATCTACAATGTAGACATATTCTAGGAATTCCTTGTTTGTTTCTGGAGCATCCCCCAAGTAAGAACCTTATTCATCAAAGCTAGCCACTTAAATATTTTAGTCTTCATAGGAGCCTTTTTATTTCATATTTTATCCCACCACCATCTTATGTTCTAATGTGCATTAGCTTGAAGTCCCTTGTATCCCATTTTAGCAGTATAGTGCCCACCAATCTTATTTTTTCCCACACTAAAACATTTATTTCTTCCTTTTTTCTAATATAAGCTATGTGCAACTCAAATTGGAATACATTCCAAGAATGCACATGTTCAACCTCCAAACCAATATCTTGATCTGATAACCAATCCTGATTCCAAATGTTGTAGATATAGTATGCCCTATCATATTATGTATGTGCCTACCTATATCTTGAAGATATTGAATCAATTCACCATGGAGATATACCTCATTTCGACACCACATGATAACATCACATCCCACTCTTACATGTGTTCCATCACCAACTTTCCAAGCAAGAGAGGTTCCAATTATTGGGAAGGAAAGTGTCAATGCTCTCCATTGATCAGATACATTGGAAACAATTTTCTTGTTAGTGCTAGTCCAATCTAGTAATGTATCTGGAGCAATATATTTTTTTCTAATAATTCTCTTCCAAAATCTCTCTTTTGAAATCAAATTCCAAAGAGTTTATGCAGCAAGAGATATAACATAAATATGAATTTTACTAAGGCCCCATCCTCCCTCATATTTAGGCCTAGATATAGCCTAATATTTAGCTAAATGTGTACCAATCTTATCGTAGCCTCATTTCCAAAGAAATGTAAAACATGTCTTTTCTATTTTCTCCAAAATACATTTGGGAATATGAGCCAAAGAGTGCCAATAAATTGGAATGTCCTCTAAAACAAATTTGACTAAGACCAATCTAACACCTCTAGAAAGCCACCTATTGTACTACAAATTGACTATCTTCTCAATCTTAGAGAGTAACCAAGTCTAGTGTCTTTTTCCATAACCATTAGGTTTAAGATTGAAACACATATACTTTAATCCTTCTTGAAATTCAGTGAGTTTGAAAGGAAAATATCCTCTCGAACTCTATGCCAGTGCCTCCTCAAGTTCATCAAATACCATAGTAGACTTATGTATGTTTATTTCCATTCCAATACCTTTATTATGTAACTGGAATATCTCCTTGAACTTCCTTCCCTCCTCTCCATAACCATAACAAAAACATAATTATATCATCCACAAATAAAAAGTGATTCATTACCTCCAACCCTGATACCTTGAATATTCCTTGTCCTTTTGGATTCTATAATGGATGTGTTCAACCCTTTGGCCACTAACAAAAATAAATATGGATATAGTGGACACTCCTATCTAAAACCTCTTGAAAGTTTGAAGAATGGAGACGTTGAGTCATTGATAAATACATCATAAGAAATAGATGTGACACACCCCATGATCCATCTGACTTTAGATAAATTAAAACCAATGTGAATTATAAGTAATATCAAGTAGAGCTACAACAATTTGTAATAAGCATTAGATAAATTATACAACTGAATCACCATCATTGGCAAGTTTTAGTTTTAATAGTATGAAGTCCCTCTTGAGATGATCCTATGGCTTCATGTATTTTTCAACCTTCTAAGAATCCAAATTGTTCAAGAGAGATAAACTTGGACAAAATTTTCTTCAATATGAAAACCAACACCTTTAAAATAATCTTACACACACACACACATAGCAATAGCTCTTAAATCATCAAAGGATTCAAGGTTATCAACATTAGGAATAAGTGCAAAAAAAGTAGAATTGAAATAGCCTAATACCTTCCCTTCAGTGCTTGCTTCTTCCACAACTTGGAGTAAATCATCACCCATACTTTGAAATAATCCTAGGAAGAACTTCATAGTGCACCCATATAGACCAAGGTTGTTATCTTTGTGAAAATAAGACAAGATAGAAAATGGTTCATCTTTTGAGACCTCCTCATACAACAATTGGTCATCCTCTTCAAAGAGTATCCTTGCAAAAAAGGAAGTTACTTCGACAATCTTTACTATATTTGTCCTCTCTAGTTCTTCATAAAAATTTGCAAAATGTTTATTACCCAACTTAACTAATCCTTGAAACTTCTTATAGGAACACCTCCATCATTTATCATTGCCCAAATAGTATTAATATTTTTATGATGGTTTACAAATTTATAAAAACAAATGGTATTCCAATCACCTAATTTTGGCCATGTAGCGCTACTTTTCTTCCTCTAGTCCATCTCCTTATCCCTCGACAACTTCACTTTCCTTACTTCCAAATTTTGTAATCTTAGAACCTCCTCTTCATTAACTACTCTCATATTTTCAAAGAACATCTCTGATATTTCCAATTCAAGATCCTTAAGCATTAACTCTGTGTTCCTATATCTTTCCCCAACCTAGAAAGTCGCTCTCTTTTGTAACCCTTAATGATCCTACAAATTTTTCACTTGCAGAAAGATGAGTATCATAGATTTTCCACACCTCCTTCATTTACTAGAGATTGAAAAACTTCCTCCTCAAACCATCCAGATTACATTTAAAAGGTGCTCCAAATTTAAGATTACAAAACTGAAGTTCAAAAAATAAAGTTGTGATTTAAACACCTATTTGAACCACATTTGAGACGAAGAATCTATGACACATGTTCATTACCAACCCTATTAATATATGGCATTACCAACCCTATTATTCTTCCATAGAAAACCCATGTTGATATGTCCAATATCAACTATCACAGCCGCCTGCATATGATCAACCTGCTACTTAACCCAGTAAATAACTTTCCTTTGAAATTGTAAAAGAGTTTCTTTGAAAAAGATCCCCACCTTATCACAACAAAATCTTTTAAGTTTTGGCTTTTTTCCATGGGTGATTATCCGTTTAATTTTGTTTAAAATTTGATAAAAAATAGTTGAATTTATAAATTTGAATGGTTAAATTGATATAATCATAATGAATGTCTCAAAGTTTTAAATTTTACAGTAGCATCCCCTGAATCCATTTATACATTTAAAAATGCAATTTAAAAAACAGAAAAGTATGTTTTAACCTAAATTTACACCAGATTCCTACCAAAAATACCAGAACATAAAACATTTATATAACTAGCATACCCCCAAAACAGGGGAAGGGAACGTCGAACAAAATGAAGATTATATAGGTTCGAAAATACAGTTTTTTTTTAAACTACAATAGGTTGTAGTATTATTACTCACCTTCTTTTTGTGCTCTTTTTAAAGTCCATATATTCCATGGATGTTGTCTTCCATTTATAGTTACCTAACTCTACTTAATATTAAAAAAGAACAACAATTATTTTGATGGTGAAAAGAGGTAAAAGGGGATTCTCCCAAAAAAACATCTTCGTCGACATGGTTCAATGTTGAAGCTTTACATTCTCTTGTAATTAAATATCTAAGGAAGCCCCACTTTAACGTGCCTACAGAATGTGAAAAGTGACGATCCATCTATTTAGCTCACTAAATATTAGGTATGAAAACATGTCAAATATGAAGAATATTACATTCATTTGCACGAAAAGGAAACAAAAGAAGAAGCCCAACCATCTCTCAAGGTCGGTTGCTCACAATTGTAAGTAGTCAGTACAGACATGAAAGACAGGTGGAAAACATTGTTGCAAAAATATAGGATTAACTAAAAAATAATGAAACGAATAAAATTTGAGTATAGTGCAAACTATGCTCATCTCTCATCTCATATGATGGCATGTTGTGATTATATAAAAACAACTTTATATAATTGAAAATGTTTTTCAACTTGAGTATCTAGTAGTTTTAATTATTAAAAAAACCTCACGCAAAGATTGAAGGTGAGAGTTGAGAATCAGTACTAAATATATGAAAAAAACATGTAAAGATGAAATATGTCTATGGGTGTATGAAATATGTATATTTATAGAATGGTGTGGATGAAAAATTTATTTGTTTATACGATGACTATAATGATCTATTCTCAACAAAAATAACACAAGTAGAAGTAGATTACAAAGATGAAAATAAATTCCACAATCAATCAGCTTCTAATGTTCAACTTCTAAAGTTCACAACACTTGTAGAAGGTAGTAATCTCATGGCACCAATTAGGATGGGCATATTGATATATTTTATCCAAGTCTTGGTCGACCATAGCTTATGCAGAAGCAATGCCACATAAGGGCCATAGCTCCTAATAGAAAAGCCTAGTAAAAGCTTAATATAATGAGACTTAAAAACCTTATTCCCAACATGTCCACCTCTACATCTACATCTATGACAAACAATTTTATCAATGAAAACAAATGAATTGTAATGATTGAAATTAGAAACAATTATTATTTAATTGATAAATCGATTTCAATCTTTTGTAATCAATATATGCAATTATTTTCCTTATTAATTGTTATAATTATTCTCCTTATACATACATATCCCTTTGAAAGAATACATGTGCATCGCCATTAAAACATGTACGCCCAAAAAATAAAACACGTACACCCAAAAAATGCTTGAGGCATATGCTTTTTATGTTTAATAGAATACCACTTTCTTTATTATGTCAAGTTCAATTTCATCACAAACCTTATCAATTCTCAAGCATCATAAATGCATCAAATAATTTGCATTTCACTTCAAAGAGGCTACTTCTTATAACTATGGAAGTCACAATCAATGTTAACCTTGATGCATCATATAATTTGTATTTGACTTCAAAGGCATGCTTTGATGACTATGGTCCACTTCTTAAAACTATGGTGTTGTTTCATATCATTTGAGGTCAAAATCAATGTTAACCTTGATGCATCATATAATTTGCATTTGACTTCAAATGCATGCTTTGAATGACTATGGTGGTATTTCATATCACTAAACTCACAACCATTAATAGCATCGACCACGTAGTTTCATATATAATTCACATTTGACTTCAAAGGCATGATTCTAATGACTATGGTGGTAGTGCATATCGCTAAACTCACAACCAATATTAGCCTCGACCACATAGTTGTGTATATAATCACATTTGATTTCAAAGACTATGGTGGTATTTCATATCACTAAACTCACAACCAATATTAGCCTCGACCATGTAGTTGCATATGTATAAATTGAAGTATAAAAATCAATGATGGTTGCATTTAATGGTTTTGAAACATTACAATGTCCAAAAAAATAAATAATCAAAGAAAAATTCATTTTTTAACATTTGGAGGATGATGGTTTTTTAAAAACAAACATAAACCCATGCCTTATAAAAAAACATCAAAACACAGGATAAGTGTTGATGAAATAAAAGCTTTGCATCCTATCATTCAGACGTTTTGCGTTTTCATTTGAACTTTTAAAATTTCAGAGCAGTTTCAGGTTTACCTTAATATTTCAATTTTGTGGACTCAGTACTACTTTAACGAAAAAATCCTTCTCTGTCATGCTCTAGTATTATTGAATCCCCTAGAAAAATTGAATTTTAATATGCATATGGATTTCTAGTTATATGTTGAGATTTTGAACAAGCTCTAATGTTATTATCAATCTAGATGCGACCAACTCTCCAACATGTAGGTGTAATTAAAGATCCAATCATTTCTTTAAATTTAGAGTTTTGAATGAAGATATATTTAATGATAGAAATTTTTTACTCTTTCAACACGTTTGCATTTCATTGAAAATCTAAGCCTTCAAAGCATTTGCATTTCATTGAAAAACTAAGATCATGTTTGAGGCCTTGCTTTAAATTTGGATCTTTTCCACGGATATTTGCATCTCAAACTTCACTTTTGTATGCATCTGTTTTTTTAGTTAAAATTCTGAGATTTTGAGTAGGCTATATTGGGTTATTATTAAGCAATATGCCAGTGGTTCTCCAGTTTCATTTAAAGGTCTGGTCATTCCTTTAGATTTAGAGATTTGAATGAAGAAATATTGAAACTAGGCAAGTTTAATTCTTTAATGAAGGTGTTGATGCTTCTTTTAAAATTTACGGTCATCTTCTAGGCCCTGCTTTAAGTTTGAGMTTTTTCAACATTTGCATCGATTGAGAGTTCTCCATGATTCGTTCTTCATCACTTTATGATCCTTTGACYTGAAGCTTKCCTTTGACTRTGGGTTTTCTTCTAATTTGTTTAAAAWTTTTGAACTATATTCATCGAATGAGTTGTCCATTCCTATGCATTTTATTATTTGTTGTAAATGTGAAGTTTGACTTTGCATATGGACYGCTTAATGTTGCTTTCCTCATTCAAAGTTGTTAAAATATTGTGTAACTGCAAAGAATATTCTTATCCCCTTTTGTGGATAAAGATAAAATATATTTATTATTGATTAGATCAATCCCCTTTGGTGGATTGATCATGTCAGTCATTGTAATTGACCAAATCCCTTTTTGCGGATTGGTCAAACCCTAATTGTAATAGGCTAAATAAGAAGTCGGCCCCAGTATATATTAAAGAGGCCCCAGAATATATTAAAGGTGGTTATAACCACCCAGAAGAAGAAGTTGGCCCTGCCAGTGAAGAGACACTTCCACACGTGCCAGAATTGTATACATAAGAGAGGCCAATGCCTCATTTGAACACACACTCAACTCACTCATCTAGTGCGCAAGTTTTGAAGGAAGCTGCAGTTGTCGATTGCCGGAAGAAGGAAGAGAGAGAGGCGTGTTGCTCAGTGTTGGATATTCTCTGTTTTCTGGTTCATTATCTTGGCATTGTATTGGCTATCTATATTAAGGAAGATTTGTTGGGTTTTCTTCCCCTTGAGGGTTTCCCAGGATAAATGCTTGTGTACTCTTGTGATTGTGTTTCTCTCAATGATCCTGTCTATGCTATTGTTATCTAGTAAATTGAAAATAACCTAATAATAGCAAAAAATTTAACATGGAATCGGAGCCAAGCTGAAGAGAGCATCTTTCACAAGTAAAAGAAAAACATCACTGTTGTCGTACATGAAAATTATTGCTTTTTATTGAAGAAGGTTTTCTATCCCAAATCCACCTAGAAAGGTGAGCCCTACCTCAAGGAACATTTTAGCTTCTTCAGCGCACATTTTCAGTGGCTAGACCTCCCGGAAAGTGAAACCCTAGTTTTCACAAAGTACCAGAAGTACCAGAAAACCAGAGTACCAAAAGTACCAGAAAACCAAAAGCACCAGTCCAGA
Organism: Picea glauca; assembly: GCA_000966675.3. NCBI lineage: Eukaryota > Viridiplantae > Streptophyta > Pinopsida > Pinales > Pinaceae > Picea > Picea glauca. Next base: position 87,489 of record JZKD02S1759205.1, read on the forward strand.
AATCCGCAGATCAAGGTTGAAGGGGTAAAATTTGGATTTTCAAAAATCCGACTGTACCAACATACTCGCCTCAGTGCAGTGCATCTTTTGGTGAGTTCAATTTCCAGATCCAAGAAATTTGATTTTTTTATTATTTCTATAGCCCGAAGGGGTAGGGTTTCTACTGCAAGAAACAATGGCTACCAACATGAGGGTAGAAGACAGGCTGGAAGGATCTAGAAACTTCATATATTGGAAGCATAGGTTGCAGATGATTCTAGACGAGAATGATCTCCTAGAACATGTTACAGTAGGTGTACCAGAGCCAGATGAAGCAGAGAAAAAGACCAAGCATAAGAAGAATGAAAAGAAAGCAAAGAGAATCGTGTCAGATTCAGTAAAGGATCACTTGATCCCTCATATATTCGAACTACAGACAACAAAGCAAATGTATGAAGCACTCAACAGGTTATATGAAAGCAAAGACATCAGCCGAAATCTTACCTTAAGAAATCAACTTCGTAATATGAAGATGGAAAACTCAGAATCTGTCACATCCTACCTTATGAGAACTTCTCAGATCAGAAATCAACTTGCAGCTATTGGAGATGTCATTAGTGACAAGGAGCTTGTAACCACAACCCTAAATGGGTTTCCATCATTTTGGATTCCTTTTGTACAAGGACTATGCGCAAGAAGCAAGTTACCCAAGTTTGATAAGTTATGGGCAGATTGGACACACGAAGAATATAGACTTGCAGACCAACATAAGAGATTGATTGTTGACGAACAGGAAGCTCTTATAGTTCAAAAGAACAAAAGAAGTTCCTTCAGAAGGAAAAATAAAGAAGCTAACTCAGTAAGAGTTCCAGACAAGAAGAAAGATGTTTCAAAGATCAGATGCTACAATTGTCAAAAGTTGGGACACTTTTCCTATGAATGTCCTCAAGGAAAAGGGAAAAGAAAGCATCAAGCACATGTGGCAGAGGAAGAGGAATCTCCTCCCTCAAAGAAAGATTTAGCAGAAATTAAGGATTATGCACTTTAAGTTGAAGATAGTTTATTTGAAGAAAGATAGCAAATGGTGGAGTCCGTGGAGCCTCCCCACACAAAAACAAAAGATAAGTATTCATGTTTATTTCTAGTATCTTGTTTACTTCAATACTTTATCATTACAAGTTAGATTTTTGTGAGAATGTTAATTAACCTTGTTTTACTTCAGTGTCTATGCAGACTTATGAAGGAAGTATCAAAGAAGAGGATGAAGAAAGCGATAACATATTTATTTCATGTATGATCACTCATGAGAGTGACAAAGAAAGCACATTGTAAGTAAGTTTACAAGTCTCGGAAGAAAAAACTTATGCCATGAATCGTAGAAGTTAGACAACACAAAAAGGATGTATGATATGGTGACAGTCAGTGAAGACCAGACAATATCTGATATTCATATAGGAGCAGGAGGCTCCTAAAGACGCAGAAAAAAAAAATTCAAGATGAAGAAAAAGATGGATACTCAGATATAGTGGATGAGATGCAGGTAGCTACAGGTTGCTCCAGTACCATTCTTATAAATGCAGAGGGAGCAGGTTGATCCAGTATGAAGTCAAAAAGAAATGTTCGAACTCAAGAAGGCACCCAGGATATTACAGAAGAAAACTTCAAGGATGATGATTATAAGCTCTTAGTTTCGTGCAAGAGGGAGCTATGTCTCCGAGTTCCAAATGGAGGATCGTGATTTGGTGCAGTTAGGAAAGCAGATGGATGGTGCCCAACAGATGGGAAGCATGGTATTATATCATGGAAAGATTTTGGGCCACAAGAGATTTTAGATCCCATAGCTAGAGCTTCATAGAGAAGGAATGAGCAATCCCACAGGTAGACCTTCGTAGAGAAGGAAGAGACCTTCGTAGAGAAGGGGAATGAGAAATTTGTCAAGATTGGCCTCTGTCCAAGTGTTGAGTTTTGGATACTCTAGGGACATGCTAGAATAACCTCGTAGAGAGGAATGTGGATGTTTCTCCAAGGGGCAGCGGGCATATACTCTCCTCTAGCCAAGGATTGAGTAACGTGGAACACAAACCTTGACCATGTGGAATGGTTAGTTGGCTATTTAGGTTTGTATTGAGATCATGCGTGGATCATGGAAAGGGAGTCTAGTCTTGCCCAGGCTAGCATCTTAGCTTCTCTAGTTCATGTGGGATGACTAGGAGTGAAGCTATGGTAGTAGTCCTCCCCAATGGATGGGTGAGATAGATGACTACAAGAGAAGGGAGAACATAAAAGGAATGGAAAAACTCATAGGACATCTTTTGTGTGAACATAAGATATCTTCTATGTGAATATAAGAAAGAAGTATCTTTTGTGTGAAGACGAAAGAAGGAAAGAGTATCTTCTGCGCGAAGATAAAGAGAACAAAACTTCTAATGATTTATAGATATGTCAGTCAGTGAACATGATGCCAGATGACCAAGTGGAAGATATTGATGGCTCATGTTATCCAGTCGATGATGTTTCCCAGTTGATGATGTTGCCCAGTTGATGATGCTATCCAGTGGATGTTGCTACCTAGTTGATGTTGACATCCAGTGACCTGTCAAAAGATAAAGAATATCCTTCTTGTTAAGAGGGAGTGTTAAAATATTGTGTAACTGCAAAGAATATTCTTATCCCCTTTTGTGGATAAAGATAAAATATTTTTATTATTGATTAGATCAATCCCCTTCTGTGGATTGATCATGTCTGTCATTGTAATTGACCAAATCCCCTTTTGCGGATTGGTCAAACCCTAATTGTAATAGGCTAAATGAGAAGTTGGCCCCAGTATATATTAAAGAGGCCCCAGAATATATTAAAGGTGGTTGTAACCACCCAGAAGAAGAAGTCGGCCCTGCCAGTGAAGAGACACTTCCACACGTGCCAGAATTGTATAAATAAGAGAGGCTAGCGCCTCATTTGAACACACACTCAGCTCACTCATCTAGTGCGCAAGTTTTGAAGGAAGTTACAGTTGTCAGTTGCCGAAAGAAGGAAGAGAGAGAGGCGTGTTTCTCAGTGTTGGATATTCTCTGTTGTCTGGTTCATTATCTTGGCATTGTATTGGCTATCTATATTAAGGAAGTTTTGTTGGGTTTTCTTTCCCTTGAGGGTTTCCCAGGATAAATGCTTGTGTACTCTTGTGATTGTGTTTCTCTCAGTGATCTTGTCTATGCTATTGTTATCTAGTAAATTGAAAGTAACCTAGTAATAGCAGAAACTTTAACAAAAGTCTCATTTTATAGTTCTTAACTTTGTGTGAAATTTAATCCCCTTAACTCAGATTTCAAGTTTTCATCATTTAAAAAATGCTTCCCCTAACAAGTTTTTGTCATTTAAAAAATGGTTCCCCTAATTGAGAAATCTATTGAGAAATTTCATTTTATGACACATTCGTGGAGTCCTCTCGGTGGGGGGAGGTGAGCGACTACCGCGGATCTTATATAGTTCATGAGGCTACCCGAGCCAGGAGGACCCACAAAACCATTAAACCCCGTAGGAAGGCAACAGAAAGGAATAAGAAAGCTTATAATCCTTTCTTTCTATAAGGTAGAAAAGTAGGAGGTCAATGTTGTGGAAAGAGGGATCGGTAGATGGTGCTGAAATAGAGGGTGGATCAAGAGGGACGAATAGAGAGAGAACTACCTGGGTCAATACTGGGCAGACAAACTCTTTGAGCTAGCTCTTCTAAGATAGCGATCATCTTATTGATCGAGTCCACAACTTAGTTGTAGTGATTAAATAAGAATTGAGAAAAACAAAAACAAACATGAAAAGATCTTAGTTCAATAGTAATTGTTTGAGGTATTCTCCTTAGTATGGAATATCCAAGTTTATATCATCATATTGACCCCTGAATTTGAAGGCTTCCCTATCATATTCCCTACACCACTGAACTTAATGGTTGCTTTATCATATGCCCTGCACCAGTGAAACAAACACTCAAAGAATACAAACACAACCACATACAACAATGTAGAAACTCTCAAGCAAAAAGAAGACGTCGTTAGATTTAAACATTGGATTGATTGAAGAACAGAAAAGAGTCATAAACATGATTTGTGGAGGAATCTTCATGTAACAACTAGGATTGAAATCTTGAAGAAAAGTAAGAGCTTGGCTCATTGTAAGATCATTGTAAAGCTTGACACAGACATTGGCCATTGGTCTGCGTGGTGAAATATACCCAAAAAATTATTTTGAAATCCTCTGCATTATTTGCAAAATAAGAGATCAAGCCTATGCGAATCAATAAAATTCTGATAATGTAATATATATAGCATACATGATTCCTGATGGCCTTGATAATACCGATAGGAAGAGTGAAGAAAAAGGTAAGACAACAGGAAAGGAGGACTACCCACCAACGTAACTGAACTTGTCGTTCCTTGAAGCCTTTGCAAAAAACCACTGTAACCATGATTGTCCATGACTCTCAAAATGAGAACAACGAACGAGGGCGTGGCTAGAGAGATTCCTAAATATGTAGAGATGGTTGACCAATGTAATCTCACAACACCCACTCTCAGTCCCCGAAGGCCTGAACCGATCTGTTGGGAAATGAAAGACTTTGGGAAGATTGAACACAACCAGGAAATATATGTGATTATGGGAAAAAGATAATCGAGTAGACTGTAACGTGCAAAGTTGTAATTAAAAGAGGAACAATAAGGACGATGGACAATATCAGCTTTTAAGAAAGCAATATCTCAAATTCCTTCCACAAGATAGTGAAAAGCTCATGAATACCCAAAGTATCTACTCTCTGAAAGACATGAGCTGCTATTACCACAAGCACTACACAACCCCCTCCCTTCTACTTATGAGGGTGCACAAGATGTAGAGAAAAAATTTGATATGATAGCTTCATCATTTCTCGCAGAGAGACTCTTTCCGAGCTGTTGCCATAAAACATAACTTACAAGGTAGTGCACTGGATAGTTCCATCCAGCTGTTGTCATATAGCCTGCATTTCAAGACTTCATGCCCCAGAAATTGTTCAAGCTCAAGTTACTTTTCTTGTTACACATTCTCTTGTTCACAAGAGCAACAAAGTCATATGAATCGACAGGCAGTGTAGTAGGGCAGTGCACAAAGGTCAAGGAATGGCAAGTGGTGGTGTAAAGGCGGTGTAAGAACAACTGGTTACATTTTAGGATGACACATGGCAGGCAGCCATAGGCATTTGACAGACGACGAAAATTCGACGAAGAACCTCCCCTTAAAGACATTTGACAGGCATTTGAGCTTGTGATTGTGTTTGTGGCCAGATCTGTGGTGGTCAAGGTGGTGGTGCTTGTGTTTGTGGCCGCGTGGAGGGGGAGAACGTGAATGGTGAGAGGGGAAGGCTGAAGGTAGTGAAAGGCGTGTTTCAGGAGGTGGGGGAGAGGAGTGAAATGATGGTGAAGGCCTTCTTACCACTGACAGTGGCCAACCAGAGTGAGATGGGAAGGGACATGTATCCTGGGAACTGCAGCTATCTCCTCCTCCCATTTATAAAGCTTCCAAATCAAACTCAGTAATTCTCAAATGCGAAAAAAAGATCAGAACTTCACAGAGGAGATGCGAAGCGATGATGTAAGATGAGAGGAGAGACATTCATGTTCATATTTATAGGCATTCACGGCATGGCTGCTTCTGCTAACTGTGCTTTGCTTGCAGGGTAAGGAAGAACTTTCTCAATGAAGCCATTAATTTTAGTGGTAAAGT
>JZKD02S1759216.1:87374-110354 GCA_000966675.3 Picea glauca
GTAGTTTTTCATATTTAGAGAGTTTGAAAAAGCATAAAAGGAGACTCCAGTGGGGTACCTTTTTTGACAATAGTCTAGTCGGTTCGAAAAAGGGATAAACTAGCACTGATTAGACCTCAATTCAAAACCATTTTAACGAGTGTGAAAAGGACAAGATCACTCGACTATTTTTTCACTTTTAAGGAGTTTGAAAACAGCTTAACTATGGACTCCATCAAGAATTTTCTTCTGGACCATTTTAACGAGTGTGAAAGAATAAGGTCACTTGATGATCTTTTCAATTTTAGGGAGTCTGAAAAGAGCTTAACTATGGACTCCGTAGGGGTTTCTTTTTCATAAATTTAATCCCTCAGGCCCGAAAAAGGAATAAAATTATACCTGAGGATACTCTTCTAAAGAATGGGAATTCAATAGAGTATTCCTTTGTTTGTACAGTTGACCGTCCAGACTGAAAAAGGGGTAAACTACCGCCGGACAGACATGACTTCAAATGCAGTTTAACGAGTGTGAAAGGTCACAAGATCGCTCGACAATCTTTTCATGTTTAGAGGGTCTGAAAAGGGCTTAAAAGGAGACCCGTTTAAGGAATGTTCTTTTGGACCAGTTTAACGAGTGTGAAGAAACAAGGTCACTTGGCAATCTTTTCATCTTTAAGGAGTCTAAAAAGGGCTTAAGAAGACTCCATAATGGTTACTTTTCTCAATTAATCCAGACAAGATCGAAAAGCATAAATGCAGTCTCGCCGGATGTTTCTTTCATATCTCAAAGCGAGCTTGAAAAACAACAAAGGTAACTCATGATAGACTCTTTGTGGGTTGATGCCTGGCATCTCCTCAGGGGAGTTGTATGCTCCGACGAAAACATTGTCTATGACGCCAGGGGTTCTAGAGATATTGATAGGTATCATTTCAGAAATGGTTGCCATATTACCCTTAGCATAGATATTGTGTGTATCTAAGAGATTAGTATGACAAGACCTATCTCCAGTCATAGTCACGGTGAATTCTCCTGCTTTGATTCGACTTAGCTTTGGGAGGAAACATGATCTGTGATGAATATCTTCCCAAGGTTTGTCCGGAMTAGTCATTGCTTCGATTACTGCTTCATCAGAAGGCAAGACTAAGTCTAATGAATCGATGTTAGCAAGAGAACCCTGAGCCCAAATAGGCTCTAGAAGTGGATCTAACTCTTGTGCSGGGGTCAGATCAGGGTTAGTTGAAGCTTACTGGACTAAAGAGTATGCTACTTTAGCGGATGACAAGGGCATGGACATGCCGGAGTGCCCTGTCTCATCCATCATGGCTGATGGGGAAGTAAGAATTCACGGATCCTCAAAGTAAGTCATGCGGAACGACGAAACTTGAAAAATCTCAACCTTGTGGTGATTAGGTATAAACTTTACATCATCATGAGGAGGTGGGTAATCGAAGGTACCCATAAAGGATGGGCACAAACCAACTCCTACGTTAACGACACCGGCTTGAGGATTATCAATCATGGGAACTGTGGATGCCCTCAAAGCTGGGTCAGGTCTAGAGAAGGACAATTGATCGANTCTCGCCGGATGTTTCTTTTGTATCTCAAAGCGAGCTTGAAAAACAACAAAGGTAGCTCATGATAGACTCTTTGTGGGTTGATGCCTGGCATCTCCTCGGGGGAGCTGTATGCTCTGATGAAAACATTGTCTATGATGCCAGGGGTTCTGGAGATATTGATAGGTATCATTTCAGAAATGGTTGCCATATTACCCTTAGCATAGATCTTGTGTGTATCTAAGAGATTAGTATGACAAGACCTATCTCCAGTCATAGTCACGGTGAATTCTCCTGCTTTGATTCGACTTAGCTTTGGGAGGAAACATGATCTATGATGAATATCTTCCCAAGGTTTGTCCAGACTAGTCATTGCTTCGATTACTGCTTCATCAGAAGGCAAGACTAAGTCTAATGAATCGATGTTAGCAAGAGAACCCTGAGCCCAAATAGGCTCTAGAAGTGGATCTAACTCTTGTGCGGGGGTCAGATGAGGGTTAGTTGAAGCTTACTGGACTAAAGAGTATGCTACTTTAGTGGATGACAAGGGCATGGACATGCCGGAGTGCCCTGTCTCATCCATCATGGCTGATGGGGAAGGAAGAATTCACGGATCCTCAAAGTAAGTCGTGTAGAACGACGAAACTTGAAAAATCTCAACCTTGTGGTGATTAGATATAAAATTGACATCGTCACGAGGAGGTGGGTAATCGAAGGTACCCATCAAGTATGGGCACAAACCAACTCCTACATTAACGACACCGGCTTGAGGATTATCAATCATGGGAGCTGTGGATGCCCCCAAAGCTGGGTCAGGTCTAGAGAAGGACAATTGATCGATGGTCACTATCCGACCTTCATGTGGAAACAACAAGACTCGGAAAATAGTAGCAAACACAACTTGCATAGCATAAGTCCAACGCCGACCTAACAAGAGGTTATAGTCGAGGGGGGCATCGATGACCTCTACTTCAATGCACACAGTCTTCCCCCCTAACTGCACAGGGAAAAAAGGAACGATGCCATGTGGTCGGAAAGAATGACCGTCGAATGCAGTGAGGAGATCAGGTGATGGAGACAAAGAAGGATGACCAATGGATTTCCAACATGCTAATGACATAACTCAAGTGGAAGCGCCCTTGTCGACCACCGTTCGGAAGATATTCTGTGTAAAAGTTTTCATGGGATGAGCCACTACTATCTGAAACGTGACGTGGTAAGGCAGACGAGGTTTTAAATCGCTCGTATCTAACATGATGGTTCCTGGGTTACAAGTCTCAATAGAGCCTAAAGAAGTCAACAAAGCCTTTCTCTAAGGAGGGCATCTTTGGAGGACCTCCAAAGCGGACATTGCACAAGGGGTTTGTGCTAAATCTTCCACCACAGAGTAATTCTGGGCAGCCCTTGCGTTTGGGTTGTGAGCAGCTTTCTTAAATGCACCCTTAGGAATACATGTCATCGTTTCGCCCAACGTCTTCTCAATCTGTAGAGGAAGAGATGGGATTTTGGCTTCTTTACCCTTCTCAGAGGCACTTGGTTTACTATAGTCGTGCGCTCTAGTCATTATTAAACCATCACCCCTAACCATATATACGTTTGTGGATGAGGAATTGTTTGGAGGAGGGCAGGTTTCTTGGTTGCCCCCTTCGGCACTTGTAGAGGATTGAGTTAAATTTTGCCCATGCTGAAAGGGATTAGTCAACACGGCTTGTTGTTGCTGTGTGACAAACTTTTGGGCTTCTACAAGTCGAGGACACAGATGGGTCGGGTGGTCTTCCACACACAAGTTGCTCGAATACCTCTCCTTCCATTTTTCTGTGGTGGCCTCACCAGCATTATCAGTGGGTTTTTTCTCCCCCTTACCCTTCTTTCCTTGTTTTTTCTTCCCCTCAGGCTGCTAGGAGGCCTTTGGGTTAGTCGTCTGCATGGAGTGTACTTTCGATGTTTGGGTAGGAGGAGCCGCCAAAGTAGTAGTCTGGTTGGTCGATGAGTGTTGTATAGATAACTGTTGCAATTTCTTTGTCAATTGCTGAGTGGGCTTGGTTTGTGCTGAGCCAACAATACCATCGGCATGTGGTCTAGCTCGCTATCTAGTTTTATCTAGTATCGATCGTGGTGCATCTGGTAGGATGTTGTATAGTAAACCAGACTGAGAATAGATGAGCTCAAACTGTTGAGCCCTCATGATGGCATCTTCTTCGAAGAAAACTCTTGAAGTCGCGACGTCTTTGGATAATTGTGGGACTAAAGACTTAAGGAACCACTCAAGCAAGAATGCTGGTGGGACTGGTACTTTGATTAGACTCTTTCGGCGTCTCCACTCTCGGATATGATCAGAGATATGGTCCATTGTTGTCTGTTCAAAATTGGCAAGCAGCTTTGTACCATCGTCGTATCTCACAGGTAACTAGAAATGGTTAAGGAAGGCCATCACTAGTTCGCCAAAGGAAGAGTATCTGGAGCGATCGAGCTCGATGTACCATTTCGTGGCACTCCCGATAAGAGTGCGTTGAAACAATCGCAACTGAACGGAGTCATCTTTCAATGATTTAGATGAACACCAAATATGAAAGGTAGTCACGTGATCACCTAGATCTTCATTAGGCTTGGCCTCGAACTTTGGAATGTCCAAAGGCAACTTCGTTGGCATAGGAGGCCAACGTGGATCATGACAAATAGGATCATTTAACAACCTTGTCAAATATGGCAAGTTTAACGTTGCCAAGAATGGTAGTTTGGGTTGTTGCTGATAGCCTCGGAAAAAGGGTCCTAGGGTTTGACTAGCACGAGGTTGCCAAGAAAAGTTTGGCTGCTGGCCCGGGTTCTGGTAGAAACCATGGCCCGGACCAGCGTAAGGATTTTGCATATGTGGAGACATCATTGGATGATTCCCCATAAAGGACATCAGATGTTGAGCATGCATCATGTTTGAAGGACTTTGGGAAGGATTACCCCATGCCAGTCCTGATGGGAGAGGCATAGAAGTCTGTCCAGGGTTCCATTGACTGTGGAAATAATTACCCCAGAATGACATTCCAGAGGAGGGAATGAATCCTTGTCCTGAGTTCCAAGGTCCTGCTATATGTGCCCTCGGCGCAGGAATAGTACCCTGTTTCGGAGTCGACTGTCCAAAAATGGGAGTGCCCCCAGATGAGAAAGTGGTGGATGTGAAAGTGTTGTTACCAAATGTCCCGTTCCAAACAAACGGTGACGAACTCACCCGCATAGTTTTCATAGGTGTTTCTTGACTCCTGGCTCCAAATGAACTAGTGTGTGCAGGCTTCCCTTTGGACTGCTGATGCAGACCCCCAAGTGAAGGGGACGAAGGAGAGATATGACCTCCAGCATAAGGAAAAGCATTAAAAGGGACAGGAATTCCCCCAAGTTGACCTTGCAGAGGAGCGTTAGAGCTCCCTACCCCCAGACCCAAAGTATGTAAAGTGGAGTGAGTGAGTGCAAGACTTGTACCCGAACTAGGCATACCATATGAGAATAGAGAGCCTGTCGCACTAGGTGTGAAGGGAGTTGTAGCCGCCGCGATAGATGGGATCAGTCCACTATGCGACGTAGTTGCGACCAAGACCATGGTGGCCCGGATCGACGACAACAAGTTAGGAGATGCTTCTCCTGTGGTAGGAACTGTGGTGGGAATGGAAGAATTCCCAGAGGAAGTAACAACGTTTGTTTCCATAGCTGTGTGAGGCACTGACAGGCGTTCGTAAAATTGAATTTGTACAATAACTTGTGGCCAAGTATCAGTGGTTGGGGTTTCAATCGAGCCAATATTGGCGGTTGATTCCTCCAAGAGTTGTTCGGGCACAATGGTTTGTAACCCAGCTGCTTCGAAAGACCCTTGTTGGTCTAGCTTCCGCCTCAATGGTGGCGGGGGTGGCTCCAGTATAACTGGCAGCAGGCCTAGGAGCCTTCATGACCGGTGGAGCTCGGGATCCCCCACTGTGTGAGAAGATCCAAGACACACTAAGGTATTCTACATGTTCAAACAGTAACACACACTAAAAAATAAGCCCCTAAGAGATAAGACAAGAAATCACTAAGTATTTTGAAGAACAGTTACAACAACCAACACTAGAGAAACTTACCGGTGCAAGTGAAACTCAAATACGGAAGCACCCTCCAGGTATACTCTACAAAGCGTGTCCCAATGTCTATCCTAAGTACAACGGTATACCCCCGCAGTCACCTGTGTATGTCCCTAAAAAGATTGGCAACTAGTTTGCCAGCACGCGAACAGTCACCAGGAGGGTACAGTCGAAAGTCGGGTAGACCACAATGAGCAGGGTATCAAGCCTAAAACCTGTCAAGGGTATCGAGAGAAAATGTTCTGGAAGAAAAATGAGGACCTCGAACAAATTCGAGACCCATGAAGCCCCATGGAAAATGCAAACGATGGAATCCCAAAACAAATCCTCGATATGTGTTCTCCACTACGCTTGGTCCGGCTTTGGAGGGGTTATCTCCGCTACCTTTCCTTACGCGACCTCGTGTTTAGCNATGCCCTCAAAGCTGGGTCAGGTCTAGAGAAGGACAATTGATCGATGGTCACTATCCGACCTTCATGTGGAAACAACAAGACTCGGAAAATAGTAGCAACCACAACTTGCATAGCATAAGTCCAACTCCGACCTAACAAGAGTTTATAGTCGAGGGGGGCATCGACGACCTCTACTTCAATGCACACAGTCTTCCCCCCTAACTGCACAGGGAAAAAAGGAACGATGCCATGTGGTCGGAAAGAACGACCATCGAATGCAGTGAGGAGAGCAGGTGATGGAGACAAAGCAGGTTGACCAATGGCTTTCCAACATGCTAATGACATAACTCAAGTGGAAGCGCCCTTGTTGACCACCGTGCGGAAGATAGTCTGTGTAAAAGTTTTCATGGGATGAGCCACTACTATCTGAAACGTGACGTGGTAAGGCAGACCAGGTTTTAAATCGGTCGTATCTAACATGATGGTTCCTGGGTTACAAGTCTCAATAGAGCCTAAAGCAGTCAACAAAGCCTTTCTCTAAGGAGGGCAGCTTTGGAGGACCTCCAAAGTGGAAATTGCACAAGGGGTTTGTGCTAAATCTTCCACCACAGAGTAATTCTGGGAAGCCCTTGCATTTGGGTTGTGAGAAGCTTTCTTAAATGCACCCTTAGGAATACGTGTCATCGTTTCGCCCAACGTCTTCTCAATCTGTAGAGGAAGAGATAGGAGTTCGGCTTCTTTACCCTTCTCAAAGGCACTTGGTTTACTATAGTCGTGCACTCTAGTCATTATTAAACTATCACCCCTAACCATATATATGTTCGCAGATGAGGAATTGTTTGGAGGAGGGCAGGTTTCTTGGTTGCCCCCTTCGACACTTGTAGAGGCTTGAGTTAAATTTTTCCCATGCTGAAAGGGATTAGTCAACACGGCTTGCTGTTGCTTTGTGACAAACTTTTGGGCTTCTGCAAGTCGAGGACACAGATGGGTCGGGTGGTCTTCCACACACAAGTTGCACGAATACCTCGCCTTCCATTTTTCCGTGGTGGCCTCACCAGCATTATCAATGGGTTTTTTCTCCTACTTACCCTTCTTTCGTTGTTTTTTCTTCCCCTCAGGCTACTGGGAGGACTTTGTGTTAGTCGTCTGCATGGAGTGTACTTCCGACATTTGGGTAGGAGGAGCCGCCAAAGTAGTAGTCTCGCTGGTCGATGAGTGTTGTATAGATAACTGTTGCAGTTGCTTTGTCAATTGCTCAGTGGGCTTGGTTTGTGCTGAGCCAACAATACCATCGGCATGTGGTCCAGCTCGCTATCTAGTTTTATCTAGTATCGATAGTGGTGCATCTGGTAGGATGTTGTATAGTAAACCAGACTGAGAATAGATGAGCTCAAACTGTTGAGCCCTCATGATGGCATCTTGTTCGAAGAAAAATCTTGAAGTCACGACGTCTTTGGATAATTGTGGGACTAAAGACTTAAGGAACCACTCAAGCAAGAATGATGGTGGGATTGGTACTTTGATTAGACTCTTTCGGCGTCTCCACTCTCGGATATGATCAGAGATATGGTCCGTTGTTGTCTGTTCAAAATTGGCAAGAAGCTTTGTACCATCGTCGTATCTCACAGGTAACTGGAAATGGTTAAGGAAGGCCATCACTAGTTCGCCAAAGGAAGAGTATCTGGAGCGATTGAGCTCGATGTACCATTTTGTGGCACTCCTGATAAGAGTGCGTTGAAACAATCACAACTGAACGGAGTCATCTTTCAACGAGTTAGATGAACACCAAATATGGAAGGTAGTCACGTGATCACCTAGATCTTCATTAGGCTTGGCCTCGAACTTTGGAATGTCCAAAGGAAACTTCGTTGGCATAGGAGGTCAACGTGGATCGTGACAAATAGGATCATTTAACAACCTTGTCAAATCTGGAAAGTGTAACGTTGCCAAGAATGGTAGTTTGGGTTGTTGCTGATAGCCTGAGAAAAAGGGTCCTAGGGTTTGACTAGCACCAGGTTTCCAGGAAAAGTTTGGCTGCTGGCCTAGGTTCTGGTAGAAACTATGGCCCGAACCAGCGTAAGGATTTTGCATATGTAGAGACATCATTGGATGATTCCCCATAAAGGACATCAGATGTTGAGCATGCATCGTGTTTGAAGGACTTTGGGAAGGATTACCCCATGCCGATCCTGATGGGAGAGGCATAGAAGTCTGTCCAGGGTTCCATTGACTGTGGAAAGAATTACCCCAGAACGACATTCCAGAGGAGGGAATGAATCCTTGTCCTGAGTTCCAAGGTCCTTCTATATGTGCCCTCGGCGCAGGAATAGTACCCTGTTCCGGAGTCGACTGTCCAAAAATGGGAGTGCCCCCAGACGGGAAAGCGGTGGATGTGAAAGTGTTGTTACCAAATGTCTCGTTCCAAAAAAATGGTAACGAACTGACCCGCATAGTTTGCATAGGTGTTTCTTGACTCCTGGCTCCAAATGAACTAGTGTGTGCAGGCTGCCCTTTGGACTGCTGATGTAGACCCCCAAGCGAAGGGGACGAAGGAGAGATATGACCTCCAGCATAAGGAAAAGCATTAAAAGGGACATGAATTCCCCCAAGTTGACCTTGCAGAGGAGCGTTAGAGCTCCCTACCCCCTGACCCAAAATATGTAAAGTGGAGTGAGTGAGTGCAAGACTTGTACCCGAACTAGGCATACCATATGAGAATAGAGAGCCTGTCGCACTAGGTGTGAAGGGAGTTGTAGCCGCCACGATAGATGGGATCGATCCACTATGTGACGTAGTTTCGGCCAAGACCATGGTGGCCCGGACCGACGACGGCAAGTTAGGATATGATTCTCCTGTGGTAGCAACTGTGGTGGGAATGGAAGAATTCCCAAAGGAAGTAACAGCGTTTGTTTCCATAGCTGTGTGAGGCACTGACAGGCGTTCGTAAAATTGAATTGGTACAATAAATTGTGGCCAAGTATCAGTGGTTGGGGTTTCAACTGAACCAATATTGGTGGTTGATTCCTCTGGGAGTTGTTCGGGCACAATGGTTTGTAACCCAGTTGCTTCGAAAGACCCTTGTTGGTCTAGCTTCCGCCTCAATGGTGGCGGGGGTGGCTCCAGTATAACTGGTAGCAGGCCTAAGAGCCTTCGTGACCGACGGAGCTCGGGATCCAAGACACACTAAGGTATTCTACACGTTCAAACAGTAACACACACTAAAAAAGAAGCCCCTAAGAGATAAGACAAGAAATCACTAACTATTTTGAAGAACAGTTACAGCAACCAACACTAGAGCAACTTACTGGTGCAAGTGAAACTCAAATACGGAAGCACCCTCCAGGTATACTCTGCAAAGCGTGGCCCAATGTCTATCCTAGGTACCGCGGTATACCCCCGCAGTCACCTGTGTATGTCCCTAAAAAGATTGGCAACTAGTTTGCCAGCATGCGAACAGTCACCAGGCAGGTACAGTCGAAAGTCGGGTAGACCACAATGAGCAGGGTATCAAGCCTAAAACCTGTCAAGGGTATCGAGAGAAAATGGTCTGGAAGACAACTGAGGACCTCGAACAAATTCGAGNCACTATCCGACCTTCATGTGGAAACAACAAGACTCGGAAAATAGTAGCAACCACAACTTGCATAGCGTAAGTCCAACTCCGACCTAACAAGAGGTTATAGTCGAGGGGGGCATCGCCGACCTCTACTTCAATGCACACAGTCTTCCCCACTAACTGCACAGGGAAAAAAGGAACAATGCCATGTGGTCGGAAAGAATGACCGTCGAATGCAGTGAGGAGAGCAGGTGATGGAGACAAAGCAGGCTGACCAATGGCTTTCCAACATGCTAATGACATAACTCAAGTGGAAGTTCCCTTGTCGACCACCGTGCTGAAGATATTCTGTGTAAAAGTTTTCATGGGATGAGCCACTACTATCTGAAACGTGACGTGGTAAGGAAGACGAGGTTTTAAATCGGTTGTATCTAACATGATGGTTCCTGGATTACAAGTCTCAATAGAGCCTAAAGCAGTCAACAAAGCCTTTCTCTAAGGAGGGTAGCTTTGGAGGACCTCTAAAGCGGACATTGCACAAGGGGTTTGTGCTAAATCTTCCACCACAGAGTAATTTTGGGAAGCCCTTGTGTTTGGGTTGTGAGAAGCTTTCTTAAATGCACCCTTAGGAATACGTGTCATCATTTCGCCCAACGTCTTCTCAATCTGTAGAGGAAGAGATGGGAGTTTGGCTTCTTTACCCTTCTCAGAGGCACTTGGTTTACTATAGTCGTGCGCTCTAGTCATTATTAAACCATCACCCCTAACCATATATACGTTCCAGGATGAGGAATTGTTTGGAGGAGGGCAGGTTTCTTGGTTGCCCCCTTCGGCACTTGTAGAGGCTTGAGTTAAATTTTGCCCATGTTGAAAGGGATTAGTCAACACGGCTTGCTGTTGCTTTGTGACAAAATTTTGGGCTTCTGCAAGTCGAGGACACAGATGGGTCGGGTGGTCTTCCACACACAAGTTGCACGAATACCTCGCCTTCCATTTTTCCGTGGTGGCCTCACCATCATTATCAATGGGTTTTTTCTCCTCCTTACCCTTCTTTCGTTGTTTTTTCTTCCCCTCAGGCTGCTGGGAGGCCTTTGGGTTAGTCGTCTGCATGGAGTGTACTTACGACGTTTGGGTAGGAGGAGCCGCCAAAGTAGTAGTCTGACTGGTCGATGAGTGTTGTATAGATAACTGTTGCAATTACTTTTTCAATTGCTCAGTGGGCTTGGTTTGTGCTGAGCCAACAATACCATCGGCATGTGGTCCAGCTCGCTGTCTAGTTTTATCTAGTATCAATCGTGGTGCATCTGGTAGGATGTTGTATAGTAAACCAGACTGAGAATAGATGAGCTCAAACTGTTGAGCCCTCATGATGGCATCTTCTTCGAAGAAAACTCTTGAAGTCATGACGTCTTTGGATAATTGTGGGACTAAAGACTTAAGGAACCACTCAAGCAAGAATGCTAGTGGGACTGGTACTTTGATTAGACTCTTTCGGCATCTCCACTCTCGGATATGATCAGAGATATGGTCCGTTGTTGTCTGTTCAAAATTGGTAGGCAACTTTGTACCATCGTCGTATCTCACAGGTAACTGGAAATGGTTAAGGAAGTCCATCACTAGTTCGCCAAAGCAAGAGTATCTAGAGCGATCGAGCTCGATGTACCATTTTGTGGCACTCCCGATAAGAGTGTGTTGAAACAATCGCAACTGAATGGAGTCATCTTTCAACGAGTTAGATGAACACCAAATATGGAAGGTAGTCACGTGATCACCTAGATCTTCATTAGGCTTGGCCTCGAACTTTGGAATGTCCAAAGGAAACTTCGTTGGCATAGGAGGCCAACGTGGATCATGACAAATAGGATCATTTAACAACCTTGTCAAATCTGAAAAATGTAACGTTTCCAAGAATGGTAGTTTTGGTTGCTGCTGATAGCCTGGGAAAAAGGGTCCTAGGGTTTGACTAGCACCAGGTTGCCAGGAAAAGTTTGGCTGCTGGCCTGGGTTCTGGTAGAAACCATGGCCCGGACCAGCGTAAAGATTTTGCATATGTGGAGACATCATTGGATGATTCCCCATAAAGGACATCAGATGTTGAGCATGCATCCTGTTTGAAGGAATTTGGGAAGGATTACCCCATGCCGGTCCTGATGGGAGAGGCATAGAAGTCTGTCCAGGGTTCCATTGACTGTGGAAAGAATTACCCCAGAACGACATTCCAGANGTGTGGAAACAACAAGACTCGAAAAACAGTAGCAACCACAACTTTCATAGCGTAAGTCCAACTCCGACCTAACAAGAGGTTATAGCTGAGGGGGGCATCGACGACCTCTACTTCAATGCACACAGTCTTCCCCCCTAACTGCACAGGGAAAAAAGGAACGATGCCATGTGGTCGGAAAGAACGACCGTCGAATGCAGTGAGGAGAAAAGGTGATGGAGACAAAGCAGGTTGAACAATGTCTTTCCAACATGCTAATGACATAACTCAAGTGGAAGCGCCCTTGTCGACCACCGTGCGGAAGATATTCTGTGTAAAAGTTTTCATGGGATGAGCCACTACTATCTGAAATGTGACATGGTAAGGCAGACGAGGTTTTAAATCTGTCGTATCTAACATGATGGTTCCTGGGTTACAAGTCTCAATAGAGCCTAAAGCAGTCAACAAATCCTTTCTCTAAGGAGGGCATCTTTGGAGGACCTCCAAAGCGGACATTGCACAAGGGGTTTGTGCTAAATCTTCCACCACAAAGTAATTCTGGGCAGCCCTTGCATTTGGGTTGTGAGAAGCTTTCTTAAATGAACCCTTAGGAATACATGTCATCATTTTGCCCAACGTCTTCTCAATTTGTAGAGGAAGAGATGGGAGTTCGGCTTCTTTACCCTTCTCAGAGGCACTTGGTTTACTATAGTCGTGTGCTCTAGTCATTATTAAACCATCACCCCTAACCATATATATGTTCGCGGATGAGGAATTGTTTGGAGGAGGGCAGGTTTCTTGGTTGCCCCCTTTGGCACTTGTAGAGAATTGAGTTAAATTTTGCCCATGCTGAAAGGGATTAGTCAACACGGCTTGCTGTTGCTGTGTGACAAACTTTTGGGCTTCTGCAAGTCGAGGACACATATGGGTCGGGTGGTCTTCCACACACAAGTTGCACGAATACCTCGCCTTCCATTTTTCCGTGGTGGCCTCACCAGCATTATCAGTGGGTTTTTTCTCCCCCTTACCCTTCTTTCGTTGTTTTTTCTTCCCCTCAGGCTGCTGGGAGGCCTTTGGGTTAGTCGTCTGCATGGAGTGTACTTCCGACATTTGGGTAGGAGGAGCCGCCAAAGTAGTAGTCTGGTTGGTCGATGAGTGTTGTATAGATAACTGTTGCAATTGCTTTGTCAATTGCTCAGTGAGCTTGGTTTGTGCTGAGCCAACAATACCATCGACATGTGGTCCAGCTCGCTATCTAGTTTTATATAGTATCGATCGTGGTGCATCTGGTAGGATGTTGTATAGTAAACTAGACTAAGAATAGATGAAATCAAACTATTGAGCCCTCATGATGGCATCTTCTTCGAAGAAAACTCTTGAAGTCGCGACGTATTTGGATAATTGTGGGACTAAAGACTTAAGGAACCACTCAAGCAAGAATGCTGGTGGGACTGGTACTTTGATTAGACTCTTTCGACGTCTCCACTCTCGGATATGATTAGAGATATGGTCCGTTGTTTTCTGTTCAAAATTGGAAAGAAGCTTTGTACCATCGTCGTATCTCACAGGTAAATGGAAATGGTTAAGGAAGGCCATCACTAGTTCACCAAAGGAAGAGTATCTGGAGCGATCGAGCTCAATGTACCATTTCATGGCACTCCCGATAAGAGTGCGTTGAAACAATCGCAACTGAACAGAGTCATCTTTCAACGAGTTAGATGAACACCAAAGATGGAAGGTAGTCACGTGATCACCTAGATCTTCATTAGGGTTGGCCTCGAACTTTGGAATGTCCAAAGGCAACTTCGTTGGCATAGGAGGCCAACGTGGATCGTGACAAATAGGATCATTTAACAACCTTGTCAAATCTGGCAAGTGTAACGTTGCCAAGAATGGTAGTTTGGGTTGCTGCTGATACCCTGGGAAAAAGGGTCCTAGGGTTTGACTAGCACCAGGTTGCCAGGAAAAGTTTGGCTGCTGGCCCGGGTTCTGGTAGAAACCATGGCCCGGACCAGCGTAAGGATTTTGCATATGTGGAGACATCATTGGATGATTCCCCATAAAGGACATCATATGTTGAGCATGCATCATGTTTGAAGGACTTTGGGAAGGATTACCCCATGCCAGTCCTGATGGGAGAGGCATAGAAGCCTGTCCAGGGTTCCATTGACTGTGGAAAGAATTACCCCAAAACGACATTCCAGAGGAGGGAATGAATCCTTGTCCTGAGTTCCAAGGTCCTGCTATATGTGCCCTCGGCGCAGGAATAGTACCCTGTTCCGGAGTCGAATGTCCAAAAATGGGAGTGCCCCCAGACGGGAAAGCGGTGGATGTGAAAGTGTTGTTACCAAATGTCCCGTTCCAAACAAATGGTGACGAACTGACCCGCATAGTTTGCATAGGTGTTTCTTGACTTCTGGCTCCAAATGAACTAGTGTGTGCAGGCTGCCCTTTGGACTGCTGATGCAGACCCCCAAGCGAAGGGGATGAAGGAGAGATATGACCTCCAGCATAAGGAAAAGCGTTAAAAGGGACAGGAATTCCCCCAAGTTGACCTTGCAGAGGAGCGTTAGAGCTCCCTACCCCCAGACCCAAAGTATGTAAAGTGGAGTGAGTGAGTGCAAGACTTGTACCCGAACTAGGCATACCATATGAGAATAGAGAGCCTGTCGCACTAGGTGTGAAGGGAGTTGTAGCCGCCGCGATAGATGGGATCGGTCCACTATGTGACGTAGTTGCGGCCAAGACCATGGTGGCCCGGACCGACGATAGCAAGTTAGGAGATGCTTCTCCTATGGTAGCAACTGTGGTGGGAATGGAAGAATTCCCAGAGGAAGTAACAACGTTTGTTTCCATAGCTGTGTGAGGCACTGACAGGCGTTCGTAAAATTGAATTGGTACAATAAATTGTGGCCAAGTATCAGTGGTTGGGGTTTCAACCGAACCAAGATTGGCGGTTGATTCCTCCGGGACTTGTTCGGGCACAATGGTTTGTAACCCAGTTGCTTCGAAAGACCCTTGTTGGTCTAGCTTCCGCCTCAATGGCAGAGGGGGTGGCTCCAGTATAACTGGCAGTAGGCCTAGGAGCCTTCGTGATCGGCGGAGCTCGGGATCCTCCACTATGTGAGAAGATCCAAGACACACTAAGGTATTCTACACGTTCAAACAGTAACACACACTAAAAAAAAGCCCCTAAGAGATAAGACAAGCAATCACTAACTATTTTGAAGAACAGTTACAACAACCAACAGTAGAGCAACTTACCGGTGCAAGTGCAACTCAAATACGGAAGCACCCTCCAGGTATACTTTGCAAAGCGTGGCCCAATGTCTATCCTAGGTACCGTGGTATACCCCCGCAGTCACCTGTGTATGTCCCTAAAAAGATTGGCAACTAGTTTTCCAGCACGCGAATAGTCACCAGGCGGGTACAGTCAAAAGTCAGGTAGACCACAATGAGCAGGGTATCAAGCCTAAAACCTGTCAAGGGTATCGAGAGAAAATGGTCTGGAAGACAACTGAGGACCTCGAACAAATTCGAGACCCATGAAGCCCCATGNTCTCAATAGAGCCTAAAGCAGTCAACAAAGCCTTTCTCTGAGGAGGGCAGCTTTGGAGGACCTCCAAAGTGGACATTGCACAAGGGGTTTGTGCTAAATCTTCCACCACAGAGTATTCTGGGCCAACCTTGCGTTTGGGTTGTGAGAAGCTTTCTTAAATGTACCCTTAGGAATACATGTCATCGTTTCTCCCAACGTCTTCTCAATCTGTAGAGGAAGAGATGGGAGTTCGACTTCTTTACCCTTCTCAGAGGCACTTGGTTTACTATAGTCGTGCGCTCTATTCATTATTAAACCATCACCCCTAACCATATATACGTTCGCGAATGAGGAATTGTTTGGAGGAGGGCAGGTTTCTTGGTTGCCCCCTTCGGCACTTGTAGAGGCTTGAGTTAAATTTTTCCCATGTTGAAAGGGATTAATCAACACGGCTTGTTGTTGCTGTGTGACAAACTTTTGGGCCTTTGCAAGTCGAGGACACAGATGGGTCAGGTGGTCTTCCATACACAAGTTGCACGAATACCTTGCCTTCCATTTTTCCATGGTGGCCTCACCAGCATTATCAGTGGGTTTTTTCCCCCCCTTACCCTTGTTTCATTGTTTTTTCTTCCCCTCAGGCTGTTGGGTGGCCTTTGGGTTAGTCGTCTGCATGGAGTGTACTTCTGACGTTTGGGTAGGAGGAGCCTCCAAAGTAGTATTATGGCTGGTCGATGAGTGTTGTATAGATAACTGTTGCAATTGCTTTGTCAATTGCTCAGTGGGCTTGGTTTGTACTGAGCCAACAATACCATCGGCATGTGGTCCAACTCGCTGTCTAGTTTTATCTAGTATCGATCATTGTGCATTTGGTAGGATGTTGTATAGTAAACCAGACTAAGAATAGATGAGCTCAAACTGTTGAGCCCTCATGATGGCATCTTCTTCGAAGAAAACTCTTGAAGTCGACATCTTTGTATAATTGTGGGACTAAAGACTTAAGGAACCACTCAAGCAAGAATGTTGGTGGGACTGGTACTTTGATTAGACTCTTTCGGTGTCTCCACTCTCGGATATGATCAAAGATATGGTTCGTTGTTGTCTATTCAAAATTGGCAAGCAGCTTTGTACCATCGTCGTATCTCATAGGTAACTGGAAATGGTTAAGGAAGGCAATCACTAGTTCACCAAAGGAAGAGTATCTGGAGCGATCGAGCTCGATGTACCATTTCGTGGCACTCCCGATAAGAGTGCGTTGAAACAATCGCAACTGAACAGAGTCATCTTTCAACAAGTTAGATGAACACCAAAGATGGAAGGTAGTCACGTGATCACCTAGATATTCATTAGGCTTGGCCTCGAACTTTGGAATGTCCAAAGGAAACTTCGTTAGCATAGGAGGCCAACGTGGATCGTGACAAATAGAATCATTTAACAACCTTGTCAAATCTGGCAAGTGTAACGTTGCCAAGAATGGTAGTTTGGGTTGTTGTTGATAGCCTGGGAAAAAGGGTCCTAGGGTTTGACTAGCACCAGGTTGCCAGGAAAAGTTTGGTTGCGGGCCCGGGTTCTGGTAGAAACCATAGCTCGGACCAGTGTAAGTATTTTGCATATGTGGAGACATCATTGGCTAATTCCCCATAAAGGACATCATATGTTGAGCATGCATCGTGTTTGAAGGACTTTGGGAAGGATTACCCCATGCCGGTCCTGATGGGAGAGGCATAGGAGTTTGTCCAGGGTTCCATTGACTGTGGAAAGAATTACCCCGGAACGACATTCCAGAGGAGGGAATGGATCCTTGTCCTGAGTTCCAAGGTCCTGCTATATGTGCCCTCAGCGCAGGAATAGTACCCTGTGCCAGAGTCGACTGTCCAAAAATGGGAGTGCCCCCAGACGGGAAAGCGGTGGATGTGAAAGTGTTGTTACCAAATGTCTCGTTCCAAACAAACGGTGATGAACTGACCCGCATAGTTTGCACAGGTGTTCCTTGACTCCTAGCTCCAAATGAACTAGTGTGTGCAGGCTACCCTTTGGACTGCTGATGCAGACCCCCAAGCGAAGGGGACGAAGGAGAGATATGACCTCCAACATAAGGAAAAGCGTTAAAAGGGACAGGAATTCCCCCAAGTTGACCTTGCAGAGGAGCATTAGAGCTCCCTGCCCCTAGACCCAAAGTATGTAAATTGGAGTGAGTGAGTGCAGGACTTGTACCCGAACTAGGCATACCGTATGAGAATAGAGAGCCTGTCACACTAGGTGTGAAGGGAGTTGTAGCCGCCGCGATAGATGGGATCGGTCCACTATGCGGCGTAGTTGTGGCCAAGACCATGGTGGCTCGGACCGACGATAGCAAGTTAGGAGATGCTTCTCCTGTGGTAGCAACTGTGGTGGGAATGGAAGAATTCCCAGAGGAAGTAACAACGTTTGTTTCCATAGCTGTGTGAGGCACTGACANTCTCAATAGAGCCTAAAGCAGTCAACAAAGCCTTTCTCTGAGGAGGGCAGCTTTGGAGGACCTCCAAAGTGGACATTGCACAAGGGGTTTGTGCTAAATCTTCCACCACAGAGTAATTCTGGGCAACCCTTGCGTTTGGGTTGTGAGAAGCTTTTATAAATGCACCCTTAGGAATACATGTCATCGTTTCTCCCAACGTCTTCTCAATCTGTAGAGGAAGAGATGGGAGTTCGGCTTCTTTACCCTTCTCAGAGGCACTTGGTTTACTATAGTCGTGCGCTCTAGTCATTATTAAACCATCACCCCTAACCATATATACGTTCGCGAATGAGGAATTGTTTGGAGGAGGGCAGGTTTCTTGGTTGCCCCCTTCGGCACTTGTAGAGGCTTGAGTTAAATTTTTCCCATGTTGAAAGGGATTAGTCAACACGGCTTGTTGTTGCTGTGTGACAAACTTTTGGGCCTCTGCAAGTCGAGGACATAGATGGGTCGGGTGGTCTTCCATACACAAGTTGCACGAATACCTGGCCTTCCATTTTTCCATGGTGGCCTCACCAGCATTATCAGTGGGTTTTTTCTCCCCCTTACCCTTCTTTCGTTGTTTTTTCTGCCCCTCAGGCTGCTGGGTGGCCTTTGGGTTAGTCGTCTGCATGGAGTGTACTTCTGACGTTTGGGTAGGAGGAGCCGCCAAAGTAGTATTATGGCTGGTCGATGAGTGTTGTATAGATAACTGTTGCAATTGCTTTGTCAATTGCTCAGTGGGCTTGGTTTGTGCTGAACCAACAATACCATCGGCATGTGGTCCAGCTCGCTGTCTAGTTTTATCTAGTATCGATCGTTGTGCATTTGGTAGGATGTTGTATAGTAAACCAGACTGAGAATAGATGAGCTCAAACTGTTGAGCCCTCATGATGGCATCTTCTTCAAAGAAAACTCTTGAAGTCGCGACGTCTTTGGATAATTGTGGGACTAAAGACTTAAGGAACCACTCAAGCAAGAATGTTGGTGGGACTGGTACTTTGATTAGACTCTTTCGGCGTCTCCACTCTCGGATATGATCAGAGATATGGTTCGTTGTTTTCTATTCAAAATTGGCAAGCAGCTTTGTACCATCGTCGTATCTCATAGGTAACTGGAAATGGTTAAGGAAGGCAATCACTAGTTCACCAAAGGAAGAGTATCTGGAGCGATCGAGCTCGATGTACCATTTCGTGGCACTCCCGATAAGAGTGCGTTGAAACAATCGCAACTGAACAGAGTCATCTTTCAACAAGTTAGATGAACACCAAAGATGGAAGGTAGTCACGTGATCACCTAGATATTCATTAGGCTTGGCCTCGAACTTTGGAATGTCCAAAGGAAACTTCGTTAGCATAGGAGGCCAACGTGGATCGTGACAAATAGAATCATTTAACAACCTTGTCAAATCTGGCAAGTGTAACGTTGCCAAGAATGGTAGTTTGGGTTGNCAGTAACACACACTAAAAAAGAAGCCCCTAAGAGATAAGACAAGCAATCACTAACTATTTTGAAGAACAGTTACAACAACCAACACTAGAGCAACTTACCGGTGCAAGTGCAACTAAAATACGGAAGCACCCTCCAGGTATACTTTGCAAAGTGTGGCCCAATGTCTATCCTAGGTACCGCAGTATACCCCCGTAGTCACCTGTGTATGTCCCTAAAAAGATTGGCAACTAGTTTGCCAGCACGCAAACAGTCACGAGGCGGGTAAAGTCGAAAGTCGGGTAGACCACAATGAGCAGGGTATCAAGCCTAAAACCTGT
Source organism: Picea glauca (assembly GCA_000966675.3). NCBI lineage: Eukaryota > Viridiplantae > Streptophyta > Pinopsida > Pinales > Pinaceae > Picea > Picea glauca. The sequence continues at coordinate 106,935 of JZKD02S1759216.1, forward strand.
CAAGGGTATCGAGAGAAAATGGTCTCGAAGACAACTGAGGACCTCGAACAAATTCGAGACCCATGAAGCCCCATGGCAAATGCAAACGATGGAATCCCAAAACAAATCCTCGATATGTGTTCTCCACTACGCTTGGTCCGTCTTTGGAGGGGTTATCTCCGCTACCTTTCCTTACGCGACCTCATGTTTATCCCCTATGTTAGAGGGGGGTCCTAGATAAATTCCATGAAACTGGACTTCTACACTCCCTATCACAGACTCCAATGTTTGGTTTTGAGTGGCCTTGGAGAGTTTTCTCTCTAACCTAATCCAAGGCCCTAGTCCTGAACTAGTATATGAACCCTACAAACAAAAAGTCTAATAGATTTTAAACTAGCATTGCTTTTATGGGATTTTTTACGTCACAGGGTATGAAGGTGAAACTGATGATGTGTAAAGAATCAAAGAAAAAATGAATGAAAAAAGATGGAAACAAAAGACTTTTACTAAATGCAAAAATCAACAACTTTTCACAAAGAAAGACTTCTTTTTCTTTTCAATTTTTCTAAGATTTCATGTAGCAACATAAAGGAATTTCGCTCGACTACGAGCTACTTATGCTCTAAATGCACTGCAAAAAACTTATGAACAAAAAGACTTCTCCCTAGCTATTGATGCAGAAACACAATCTTCAAACNCAACACTAGAGCAACTTACTGGTGCAAGTGAAACTCAAATACGGAAGCACCCTCCAGGTATACTCTGCAAAGCGTGGCCCAATGTCTATCCTAGGTACCGCGGTATACCCCCGCAATCACCTGTGTATGTCCCTAAAAAGATTGGCAACTAGTTTGCCAGCACGCGAATAGTCACCAGGTGGGTACCGTCGAAAGTCGGGTAGACCACAATGAGCAGGGTATCAAGCCTAAAACCTATCAAGGGTATCGAGAGAAAATGGTCTGGAAGACAACTCAGGACCTCGAACAAATTCGAGACCCATGAAGCCCCATGGAAAATGCAAACGATGGAATCCCAAAACAAATCCTCGATATGTGTTCTCCACTATGCTTGGTCGGGCTTTGGAGGGGTTATCTCCGCTACCTTTCCTTACACGACCTCGTGTTTAGCCCCTATGTTAGAGGGGGGTCCCAGATAACTTCCATGAAACTAGACTTCTACACTCCCTATCACAGACTCCAATGTTTGGTTTTGAGTGGCCTTGGAGAGTTTCCTCTCCAACCTAATCCAAGGCCCTAGTCCTGAACTAGTATATGAACCCTACAAACAAAAAGTCTAATAGATTTTAAATTAGCGTTGCTTTTATGGGATTTTTTACGTCACGGGGTATGAAGGTGAAACTGATGATGTGTAAAGACTCAAAGCAAAAACGAATGAAAAAAGAAGGAAAGAAAAGACTTTTACTAAATGCAAAAATCAACAACTTTTCACAAAGAAAGACTTCTTTTTCTTTTCAATTTTTCTAAGATTTCATGCAGCAAACATAAAGGAATTTCGCTCGACTATNACTGCAAAAAACTTATGAACAAAAAGACTTCTCCCTAGCTATTGATGCAGAAACACAATCTTCAAACAAAGAAGAAAATGAAAAGTTTTTTTTTTCTCTTTTTTTATTTATTTACGTGCTAATCAAGCAACAAAGGGAAATCACTGACAAGCCTAAAACCAAGAAAAAATGAAACAAAATTCTGGCTTAAAGCGCAGATCGCAAAGAATCAGAGCAAAGACACCCAATGGCAATCAAGAAAGCAAAGACTCTTATGCTTGTCTAAAAAGAATAAAAAAAAAAAAAAAAAAAAATTTATCTTTTCTATCAACTATCAACTAAAAAAAAATAGGCTAAGGGTAAGAGGTGCTAACCTACTGACTATTCAACCCTAGACTCAAACACCTGAGAGGAACACTTATCACCAAAGGAGGGGATGACTGCCCCACTCTGATTGAAAAGCAGCCTGTCAAGCACGCTACTGTCATTGAAACAGCACGCGTGTGAACGCGTGCTGAGCCAAAATAAAACGTGTGTACACGCAGGCTAACCTTGTACATGCCGCGTGTATGTATAAACGCTAAGACAAAAATAAACATGATCAACCCAGACCAGGAAGAGGCCTCTGGTATTGAGAACCAGGGTATCTTTAAGGCTTGGATGCTTCTTCTAACAGAAAAGAAAAATAATTGCAAGGAATAACAAAACACAAAAAGACAAACTGAGACAACACTGTGAACTAGCAAGACTCAGACAGGATCCAGAAAACCCCCTGAGAATGTATAATTCTGACAGGGAAGAGGAGGACTGCCTCTCAAGCTTTCTAAAATCCTACATGCTACTAAAACCTCTACAGCTAGCGTTCACACGCAGGCTGTCGAGCTGCAGATATACCATGTAAATCAACATTTAATTGTCAACCCGGGAAGGTAGACTTAGAGGAACCAGCACAGGAAATGCAGGGCTGAAGAGGGGGTTTAAAGGATNCGTTATGTAACATTGCCAGAGATCTGAAACGTGGTGTAACATTGCCAGAGAGAGCTGGAAACGTTATGTAACATTGCCAGAGATCTGGAACGTATGTAAAGAGATGCCATGCATTGCCAGAGGGTTGGAAAAACATTATGCTATGCTCGAGAAAGGAAAAGATGTAGAGAAATAGGGAGAGAGATCTGAAACGGGATAGAAATGATGTTTGAGAAATGGAGGGATAGATGGAGCATAGGGTAGAAGAATAGAAGAATAGAAATCTTCAAGCACTGTACTATTTTCATCTTTCAATAAAATAGTGAGAGTTCCAGTAATTCGATTTCTGTTCTTGCCATTTTAGCTGTGAGTTATTTATTTGCTAGTATGTGTTGATTTAGAGAACAGACTGTTGACAGAGAAGGCAAGGCCCCCTTCTATGGAAACAGAGCTGATACATTGTATTTACAGTAGATTTCATCCATTACTTTTCAGTAAAGATTCGACCCCAATCTACATTGCCAGTCTTCTCATGGGTTTAATAGCATAGAAGTAGCATTCCATTTGATTGCACAGAGGGTTAGCATTCCAAGATTTAAGTTTAGCATTATCTTTTCAGCCATTGATTTCATTTTTTCAGTTTTCACATTTAGACTGCTTAACATTCAGGAACTAGTTTGGATATCTCATGAGATAAATAAGTTTCATTTGAGTACAATAGAAAGTTTCATAGGATGGTTGATGAGTTGTGTGGAGCGATAAGTAGCAAGAACTTAACTGTTTTCAGTTTATCTTTTACATGCATATACAGAACAGTACCGGTTAGTACCTAGTAGTACCAAGTAGTAGAGAGCAAAGTAGGGTACAATAGCTCTTTCCAGTGAGTTTCTTTTAGCAGTTCAGAGAGTAGCTTGGCATCCTTTAAACCCCCTCTTCAACCCTGCATTTCCTGTGCTGGTTCCTCTAAGTCT
>JZKD02S1759227.1:61927-75852 GCA_000966675.3 Picea glauca
TATAATGTGATTCATTTCATTTAAAATAATTATTAAAATATAACTATCAAAATAAATATTACATTAATATATATATTTGATAATTTAAAAAAAAAAAATCACATTAAAATAACAATATCAATATCATAAACACAAACTTCTACTAACAATTTTAACGATATTTTCAACTGCATCAGTTATTAGTTGATTAATTTTTTTTTTTTACTTTCTCGGATGTTGAGAATAGGGAACACAAACTTCTACTAACAATTTTAACAATATTTTCAATTGCACGGGGTGAAAATAAACCATTCCACTATTAGTTATTAGTTGATTAAGTTTTTTTTTTTTACATTCTCGGATGTTGAGAGTTTTTTTTTTTTTACTTTCTCGGATGTTGAGAATAGGGAGGTTTGACGAAAAGTCAAGTTTCTTGTTTTGTCCAAGGCATTTTATGGCAAAAACATATCTTAGGATTAGGGTTTTCCTGGTTGAGAGGTTTTCTAAAACAAACTATTTAGACCTTTTCACAATAAAACTATATTTGTAAATCTTTTTACAACAAAGAACACACAAACCAAGTAACACAGAGGTTTTCTAAAACAAACTATTTAAACCTTTTCACAATAAAACCATATTTATAAATCTTTTTACAACAAAAAACACACAAACCAAGTAACACAGAAACTGTTATTGTTGAGTTCCAAACAATATATATATATATAGTTCCAAACTATATATATATATATATATATATATACCCATATTATTGGCTTCCTTACACTTTAGATTAAAATAAACTAAAAATGAGGTGCCCATAACTAAGTCGCTCTTGGTGAAGCTTCTTCCAAGCACATCATTGATTTCCTACAACCTACCTCCACCGCTCTCTATGCACCTTCTTCCATGGTTTTCCATGATTTTTCAGGGTTCCATCTATTTATTCGAGCTAATGAGACTACAGCCAATTAGACTACCAAGATAGACTTTGCATAATCCATATTCGTCTTGTAGCTAAGATCTATCAAAGAAAAAGCTTCAGTTTAGCTTCAGTTTGACTGCATCAGAAGGCACATTTATTCAGAAAAGGCACATTTACTCAGACAAACATGGTTAAGAAAAGGCACATTTACTCAGACAAACATGGAGGTTGAGTGCATCAGAAGGCCACCGACGACACTGTAGAGTGGCGTAGACACCTCTTCGGTGTGTCGGAGTTCTGCCCACCCTCAGGCAGTGTTGACAACCAATTTGTCTCCTCCGCTGCCACATGGAAGCCTCTGGATACCCACATAGTCTAGTTCTGCAGCATCCGAGAAAATCGGGGTGCGGTTTGGACTAGAGTAGTACTGGTCCTTCAGATTCGTAATTAAGCATGCTTGGGCTATAGTAGTACTAGGATAGGTGACCTCTTGAGAAGTCCTAGTGTTGCACCCTTTTTTGCATGGCTCAGTGGGTGGAGGGAGCCGCGGCGAGCTTCGTGATGGATCTGCACACTTTCTTGATTCTCCCAGATACTAGGATGGCTAGTGTTGCACCATCCCCTTTGTACATCAGAAGACACATTTACTCGATGTAGCTCCGCATTAAATACTGATCACCAGCTGGATTTTGAGTGCATTGGACAATTCTTATATAGGTGTTGAGTGTATCACATGACAACATTATGGGTCTTTTCTTTTTTTATGAATGTGAAATTTTCTTTGTTTTCTTCTATGTGAAAATGGTTTCTTGAGCTTTTCTTTTTACTTATTGTACCTTATGGTCCTCAAATTTGGCTGGTTATGTATCAATTGTGCTCTTCTAAATTCTAACGAAGCAATTGTGTTTTTTCATTATTGTTGTCTTTCATATAAAGATAATTTTTTTACATTTTCTTCTTTTGTTCCTATTATTTCTCTGTTTAACTAGATATTCATATCATTTATCCCTGGAACTTTTTTAGTGTGTGATGATTGTGCCTGCTTTGACTTGTAATGGGAAATTCAAAATACACATAAATGAAGCAGCATTTTTCATTTTGCAAGTTAGCCGTGAACAAGCTTTATCAAAATGTCAAAGTAAAACAATTGATTACATGTCACTTTTATCTTGATTGATTGCTTATCTCAGTGAAAAATGTCTGAGATTATGTATCCATCTGAAATAGAAAAAACAGCATTTTCAATATAGGAAGATAGCTTTATCACGATTATAAGTACATCAACTACATGTTTAAATTTAAATTTAAAATCACTAATCAACAATTTCTTCTGTCTTACCATGCCCTGAATCCTTATCATTATTTTTACTAAATTGCAGGTGAACCCAATTGAATATCTGTACACAAACCCAGAATTCATTATGAGTTCATATCGATTATTCAACTAAACTGAAATTTCCGTCCTCTGCACAGATTTCACATTTGTCTATGTCCGAGAGGAGGGAGGCATGATAACATTTGTCCTTCAAACCATGAACGCTGAGATTTGCCATTCAAACGAAGAGAACCCTGGATAACTGTGTTGGACATCCATCAATTTTGTGTTTTTGTTTATTAATATTATTTCCATCGATTGTGAACATTTTACAGCTGAAATTAATTTCATTGAGCAGTTTAATATGGTTGTTAATTAGTTCATATCTTTAATATTGTTGTTAATTATTTCGTAGCATATGTAGCTGAAAACTAATTTCAATGGGCGTTGAACAAGGTTGCTAAAAGCATGAAGCATTTCTTTTTATTTTGATTATTACATCTCAGTGGATTAATTAATTAAGAACTTTCATAATAAAATTGATTTTGTATATTAAATGTTGGGTAAGGTACCATGAATATGTAGCTTAAATCTTACCTTATTTTGGTTATATGGTCTTTAGAAATACACGTCAACAGCTATATGTCACTGCAGTTTGCATGCCTTTTTCATGATTGTTTCCCATATTGATGGAAATAAGCGTTAATTGTAAAACTCACTCATGAAGTTAGGGTTTTCTAAAAAGTAATGTTTAACATTTCCTCTTTTCCATGATTTTTTCCCATATGAAAGGAAATAAGTGTTAATATTGTGCTGTAAAGGGCACTCAAAGAAATTAAACTTTTCTAAAAAGCAATGTTTGACATTTTTATTCTCTATGAAGTACAAGTTTTTTACTATCCTATATTTATATGCAATGTTTGACATTTCTACTAGCTATGAAATACAAGTTTTTTACTATCCTATATTTATATATAATGATGATGACAAAAAAAAAACTTTAATATAATAAAATAATTTGTATATAAATATATTATTATTAAAAAGAGTTTTAAAATTTATTTTAATATTATATATATTATATATAACAAGTTATAAATCATTAATTAATAAATATTTACTTATTATATATTATACTTGGCAAATTTTTCTAACTATTCATTATAAGCTATTATAACCGTTATCATTATGTACCTCTTTCTATAATGCCATTTTTTCCTAACCTTCTAAAGTCTATATCCATATTTCATTGTTGGTAATAGCAACATTTTCTGCACTTCACAATACAGGTGTTAATGATATCTATAGATACATGTTTTTAAACTATACATGCTTAGATATAAGCTTCACAATACAATTTCTATAATGCCATTTTTTCGTAACCTTCTAAAGTCTATATCCATATTTCATTGTTGGCAATGGCAATATTTTCTGCACTTCACAATACAAGTGTTAATGATATCTATAGATACATGTTTCTAAACTATACATGCTTAGATATAAGCTTCTCAATACAGGTTGATGGAAATCATTTTTACCATAATTACCAAATTTGAACCAATCCACGTAATTTGGTTCGTCGAACAAATTGTTGTATTTGAGTAGGTTCACTCATTCCATCTAATTTCAAAATCCATGAACTCCAATCAGTGAACTATCACTATATTATATCTCATTGAGTTTCCTATATTGGGACCTCTTGGTTATACCCGTAGTATTTGGATGTGATATTAAAATATGAATAAATGAGAGATGAGAGTCCATGTCCACCTGGCAATTTCCTTCTGTCAGATGTATTGTATATTGTGCGGGTCCTTTTTGAAATAATAATAAATACTATTAAAGTAATCCATAAATAATGATTAAGTGTATTCAGTGTTAAATTATTAGAGATGATGTTTGTTACATAATATATGAGGTTGATTAATATTTATTTATTAAAATCAAATATTAATAAAATATATGTATATATAAAATATTTATAATTTATAATATTTATTTATTGAAATCAAACAAAAGTATAACTTTAAAATATATGTATATATAAAATAAATAGCTCGAGTGGTTGGGAGGATTGGTTGTTAACTTCTCCACCCAGGTTTAATTTCTATAAGTGACATATTGATGGTTCATTTATAGGGCTTGAGTGGGCCTAATGGTTAAAAACATGTGTTTCCTCTTAAGAGGTCACAAGTTCAAGTTCATGTGTTATAACATTAAAATATATGTATATATAAAATAAAAAATAATTGATATGCTCTTGAAATAAAAAGTTTTTTCATTTTTTGGCACTTTTTTTTGGGAGGCATAAATGGAGTGACCTAAAGAAAAAAAAATGTACAACATGATTTATTGATTGTTTAATTGTTGGAAACATGTCAACAAATTTCCTCATGTGCTCACATGCACATGCATTTCAGCTAAATCAGGAAAGTGCATACATGCACTCATTTTAAACTGTGTAATCTATTTATGAATTGTTCGTGTGAATATGTGATCCATTTATGATCAGCTTGTGTAATTGAGTGATAGATGTTATATATATGGGCATACCCATAGAGGAGATAGTGTGGTGTGGAGTGCAAGGTGTGCAGAGAGTAGAGTGTGTGTGAGGAAAGGATGATCGTATTCCTAAGATTGGCTATTGTAATTCTCCCTTGAATAATAAGAATACCAAATATCATTTCCCATGGTTTTTTCCTGGATTGGGTTTCCACATAAATCACTGTGTCAATTGTGTGATTGTTGTTCTATAACGGCTCCATTCGTTATGACTACATGCGACATAACGCAAAATAATATTTTTTTTAAAGAAGGAAGGCAACAACGACAAAAAAAGATGAACACAACTTGACGACGAACACACCACATGTAGATCATACAAAAAACAACAATGACTCAACATACTAGCACATCAAGCAATTAGATGAAACATGTGATAATCAATAGATAGATAAAACGACTACCCACCCAACATAAAAAAGACAATGCCTATAAGTTAAAGGACAAGATCAACAAACCCGACACAATGGCTTTGACGACGAGTAACTAGAAACTTCTATGGTGTGCAAAACCAAACGCACAAAGTCATTACAAACCAAGTACCATCATCCATTACAACGAACAATATGCCCACATCGGGAAGCACAAGACTTCGGCCAGGTTATCATTCACATCTATCCATTAGGGCGCACAATGATCTCCTCATCATGAATCATTTTGTCATAAGGAGATACGTGTGACAATAACTATGGCATGACATAACCTTTCTAGACCAATATCCTAAGAAAAATCTAATGCGTTAGGAGACCGAGTTAACTTTCAAACATGAAGACTATACCCATGCACCCAAGAAACAAGTCGACAAGACGCAAGGGAAATCTGACTACTATAACCATTATACATCACATTAAATTCCTAGGGCAACAAATTCTATTGCAAACATACATGCCTTAGATCAAGATAATTTACATATCCATATTGTTGTCTATCAATAAATCTATGTCTAACAATGATAACGCAGTCTAATTGTAAAATGTCTATCTATTAATAGGTGGCAGTCTAGCATTGATATCATTGTCTAACAGATATATTTCTATCTATTATTATTGGCTATCTAGCATTTATTATTGTCTATTAGATATATTATATTGTTGAGTTAAATATATGATATAGTTGTCATTTAAAACTATATGAAATCAGAGAGTAAATAAATGATAATGCTCTCATTTAAATATATTAAATCCCAGAGTAAATAAATGATAATGTTGTCATTTAAATATTAATTTCACTGTGTAAATATATATCATTGTGTAATATATAGATATATATTGCTATGTAACATATATATGTAGATATATATCGTTGTGTAATATTTATATTCATTGTGTAATATATAGATATAGATTTGTTGTATAATATATAGATTCACTATGTAATAGATAGATGTAGATTCATTGTATAGCAAATGTATAGGTTCGTTTTTTGCAATATGTACAGGATCATTTTCAGTAAAATCACTATTCAATAAAGCTATCAATCAACATGCAATCAATCCGTAAAATCGTTGTCCAATAATGCTACCAATATAATTGTTGCCTAGTAGTTCTATGTGTTGTCAACAACATTAAAAACGTAGGTATCGATCCGTTGTGTCCATGATATTAATTCACTACCTAGAATTCGATGTCAACAACACTAAAATGGCAGGTATCCATGATATCTGTTGTGTCCATGATATTAATTCACTACCTAGAATTTATTGTCAACAACATTAAAAATGCAAGTATCTATCATATCCATGATATTAAAAATGCTACCTAGAATTCATTGTCACAAAATTAAAAATGCAGTCATTCAAGTATAAATTTGTTTCCATTCAAAGTATAATTTCGTTGTCATCCAGATGTTAAAAACACAACCATTCAAAGTATAAATTCACTGTCATTCAAGGTATATAAAAAACACATTCATTCAAGTATAAATTCGCAGCCATTCAAGGTATAAAAAAAACGCAGTCATTCAAGTATAAATTCATTGCCATTAAAGTAATCCATAAATAATAATCCATAAATAATAATTAAGTGTATTCAGGGTTAAATTATTAGAGATGATGTTTGTTACATAATATATGAGGTTGATTAATATTTATTTATTAAAATCAAATATTAATAAAATATATGTATATATAAAATATTTATAATTTATAATATTTATTTATTGAAATCAAATAAAAGTATAACATTAAAATATGTGTATATATAAAATAAATAGCTCGGGTGGTTAGGAGGATTGGTTGTTAACCTCCCCACTCACGTTAAATTTCTATAAGTGATATATTGATGGTTCATTTATACATCCTTAGTGGACCTAATGGTTAAGAACATGTGTTTCCTCTTAAGAGTATACGGAGGGGACCCTTGATACGCTCTTGAAATTTAATTTATTAGAGATTATGTTTGTTACATAATATATGAGGTTGATTAATATTTATTTATTAAAATAAAATACTAATAAAATATATGTATATATAAAATATTTATAATTTATAATATTTATTTATTGAAGTCAAATAAAATTATAACATTAAAAGATATGTATATATAAAATAAAAAATAATTGATACGCTCTTCAAATTAAAAGTTTTTTCAATTTTTGGCACTTTTTTTGGGGAGGCATCCAAACAGAAAACATATGGAGTAACCTAAAGAAAACATATGTACAACATGATTGATTAATTGTTTAATTGTTGGAAACATGTCAGCGAATTTCCTCATGTGCTCACATGCACATGCATTTCAGCTAAATCAGGACAATGCATACATGCACTCATTCTAAACTGTGTAATCTATTTATCAATTGTTCATGTGAATATGTGATCTATTTATGATCATTTTGTGTAATTGAGTGATAGATGTTATATATATGAGCATACCCATAGAGGAGATAGTGTGGTGTAGAGTGCAAGGTGTGTAGAGAGCAGAGTGTGTGTGAGGAAAGGATGATCGTATTCCTAAGATTGGCTATTGTAATTCTCCCTTGAATAATAAGAATACTGAATATCATTTCCCATGGTTTTTTTCTGCATTGGGTTTCCACATAAATCACTGTGTCAATTGTGTGATTGTTGTTCTGTAACAACCCCATTCGTTATGAATACATGTGACGTAACACAAAAGAATATTTTTCTTAAAGTAGGAAGGCAACAACGACAAAAAAAGAGGAACACGACTTGATGATGAACACAATGCACGTAGATCAGGAAACAAACAACAACGACTCAACATACTAGCACATCATGCAACTGGATGAAACATGCGATAATCAATAGACAGATAAAATGACTACATGCCCAACATAAGCAAGACAATGCCTATAATCTAAAGGACAAGATCAACAAACCCGACACCATGACTTTGATGACCAGTAACTAGAAACTTCTATGGCATGCAAAACCAAATGTACTAAGGCATTACAAACCAAGCACCATCATCCATTACAATGAACAATACGCCCACATCGGGAAGCACAAGACTCTGACCAGGTTATCATTCACATCTATCCATCAGGGCATGAAATATCCCCTCATTAGGAATCATTTCATCACAAGGAGATACGCATGACAATAAACATGGTGTGACATAACCTTTCTAGACCAATATCCCAAGAAAATTCCAATGCGCTAGGAGACTGAGTTAACTGTCAAACATGAAGAGTATACCCATCCACCCAAGCAACAAGTTGACAAGACGCAAGGGAAATATGACTACTATAACCATTATACATCACATTAAATTGCTAAAGCAACAAATTCTATTGCAAACATACATGCCTTAGATGAAGATAATTGACATATCCATATTGTTGTCTATCAATAAATCTATGTCTAACAATGATAACGTAGTCTAACTGTAAAATATATATCTATTAATAGGTGGCAGTTGAGCATTGATATTGTTGCCTAACAGATATATTGCTATCTATTATTATTGGCTATCTAGCATTTATTGTTGTCTATTAGATATATTATATTGTTGAGTTAAATATATGATATAGTTGTCATTTAAAAATATCTGAAATCACATAATAAATAAATGATAATGCTCTCATTTAAATATATGAAATCCCAGAGTAAATAAATGATAATGTTGTCATTTAAATATTAATTTCATCGTGTAAATATATATCATTGTGTAATATATAGATATATATTGCTATGTAACATATATATGTAGATATATATCATTGTGTAATATTTAGATTCGTTGTGTAATATATAGATATAGATTTGTTGTATAATATATAGATTCATTGTGTAATAGATAGATGTAGATTCGTCGTATAGCAAATGTATAGGTTCGTTGTGTACTATGTACAAGATCACTGTTAGTAAAATCGCTATTCGATAAAGCTATCAATCAACATGCAATCAATCCATAAAATTGTTGTCCAATAATGCTACCAATATAATCGTTGCCTAGTAGTTCTATGTGTTGTCAACAACATTAAAAATGCAGGTATCGATCCGTTGTGTCCATGATATTAATTCACTACCTAGAATTCGATGTCAACAATATTAAAAACACAGGTATCCATGATATCCGTTGTGTCCATGATATTAATTCACTACCTAGAATTTGTTGTCAACAACATTAAAAATGCAAGTATCTATCATATCCATGATATTAAAAATTCTACCTAGAATTCGTTGTCACAAAATTAAAAACGCATTCATTCAAGTATAAATTTCTTTCCATTCAAAGTATAATTTCACTATCATTCAGACGTTAAAAACATAACCATTCAACGTATAAATTCACTGTCATTTAAGGTATATAAAAAACACAGTCATTCAAGTATAAATTCGCAGCAATTCAAGGTATAAAAAAATGCAATTATTCAAGTATAAATTCGTTGCCATTAAAGTATAATTTTGCTGCCACTCAGATGTTAAAAATATAGTCATTCAAAGTATAAATTCACTGTCAAAATTTACTATCAATCAATGTGCTATCAATCAGTAAAATTATTGTCCAATGATGTTATCTAACCATAATCATTAAGGGAAAACATTGTATAATCAAGGTGATTTTATTAAGGCAAAGCAAGTGACTGGGAGAAATTACAGAGGTGATTTTTTTTTTATTCCAGGCGATTTTAATCAAAGGGAGGATGCATAGCATGGTTTAATTCACAAGGAGAACAAATTCAGATCTAGACGTATATAATGGTTAGTCAACAGTAAAACCGAATTCATACTCTCATCAGTTAAAAGACCTAGATGTACTAAAGGATACCATAACCTTTAAACTATAATCATTCCTTCCAAAAAGAAAGCAGGCGATGACTCCATGAAGAAAAACAAAAATAAGTAGAAGATCGCAGCAAGAAACAATCAATCACAAGAGTTAATCATTCACAAAGAAGGCGCAAAGATTAATCATTCAACAATGAATTATTCAAAAATGTAGAGATACTCATTCACAAGGAGGGCACAAGGATCAGAGATCAATGAGAAAATAAAAACACAAAGATAAGTAAGGGATAGATAGCTGGGCTAAATTTATCCTTCACTTATTATCCACGAACATGAAAGCAGGGCATTTGAATCTATAGGTATTTAAACACCGAAGTGACGACCGTTGATTCGGCTCCTAGCCGACTGATCAGGCATAGACTACTAACTTAAGGATAAGGGACACAATATAAAAGAACAATTTTTCTTCGTATTAATCAATAGAAAAACACAGAGAAGTCATTGCAATTAGAGTTTGGGTTTTCCATGAGAAATCAATTCAAAATACAACGAGCATAAGGTTGGGATGAATTTAAGTTCTTTGATCATAAAACATTGGGCTCATCAAGACAATTGTTGAAGATAAAAATGAAATATCTCGATTGTGACATCCCAAAAAATAAAGTATTTTTGAGATTTAAAATTTGTTGGAAATTATCCCCTTTTTAGTAAATTCGAATTTGGAAAATTTTTGTTATTTATGGCTATTCCAAATTTCGAATTTGACAATTGTAATTAATTATTATGACTGTTAGGAAGAGATATGATTTGACCCAACCAACTATTTGACTTAAAACTTGTATGAAAACATAATATTTTATATTGATTGCAGGAGGACAAATGGAACAACCATGTTAAAAATCAACTGACCACGACTCCATGAGTGGGGAACATGTTGGAACTACCTCTGGGTTGACTATTACAAGTAGAAAATCATATATTTGGCCATGGGAAGCCCCTGAAAATCATGGATTTAGACGCTATGAAAAGTCCCAAGGGGGAAGAAAGACCTAGGAAAAAGTAATCTTTTGTTAAATAACATATGTGAGGAGGCAAGACGCTGCCAAGTATGCTAGGGGAAAAGAGACTATTGATTTTTCCTTGCTGTTATGAACACTATTGATCGAGTGTGAGGCAAGAGGAATCTGCTAGAGTTGAAGGACATTGTTGAGGAGGATTTTTCCAAGTTTTCCCTCATGGATTCATGGTCAGGCTAGGGGGTAAATTGGGCAAGTGATTTTGGATTCCCTATTCTATGGTTGGGAGGAACGTGGTTGTTCCCTTTGTCTTCCCACAGATTTGATTCAGACATGTTAAATCTTACCCTTCTTTGTTTTGAATGATTTTGTATATCCGATATGATGCTCTGTTTGGGTTAAGTTGAAATAACTCCCATGTAGGAAATATTTTTTTTGTATGGAGTTTATAATCAAAGACCAATTTTTTTGGAATGGGGCATTCTGAACTAGAATTCTAGGTAGAATGATCTATGCAAAATAACTTGAAAGATTTGGTGCATGTCTAATTTTGTGGTTAAAATTATTGGGCAGAAGTATTTAAATGCGAATGAACTGGAAGAAAGAACATATCTACCTACAGGTGTAATCTTATCCTTGTAATTGAAATTATGGACAGAACTATTTATGTACGAATGAGCTAGGAAGAATTAGATCTAATTACAGGTGTACATTTACTTCTGTAGTGGAAATAGTAAGCAAATCTATCTATACTTAAGTGGAAATCTGAGCAAGTTTGTACACGTAATTTCCATCAAGTTATATCTCGATATGTAATGAATATAGATAAAGCTATAGTGTGTAGTTTCTTTTTGTTAAATAAATATTTAATGACTGCAACAAGAATCCCACTTATACAGAAAATTACTGTCAAGATTGTGAACAAACAACTATGCCACTAGGAGACCAACTGTCTCTCGTATAAATGAACTTCTAAATAGAAAGGTCTTGAAAAACCCTCTATAAATTTATTACAGTACCAAATTAAACTGAATAATTTGTTGTTCCATTATATAACATAATACAATAGTAAATTATTTCATAAGAATAAGAACTCGAAGACGAATTTCAATGAACATAAATCACAGGTTGATAGACCTTTTAATCTTGCGTTCCTTTCATATAGAATAAAAAGGACCCAATTGTAGGAATATACACAGTATGGAGTAAATTACAAAACCCATTAAATATGAGCACATATGCGAAACTTTCCACTCGGAGATCATGGCACTGGACGGTTTGGAATTTAGGCAAACACAACATAGCATAAACATCAAATGATTTCACCAGCATATATATTTATATAGTGTTCTAGAATAAAGACAGAATCATAATATAATCCAAATCATTATGTCTATTCATGCTAAGTCCAAACAAATATCACCATTTCCTTTCTAGAAGGACATTTTGACATTAAACATAGGAAAGGTCAAAAGGAAACAAAATGATTTGGATTTTTATGATTCGTACCAACTTTCAGAACAAGATAGCCATGGTAAACAGATTTCGGGGTAGGGTGAGATCCGCATGGTGAATGATTAAAATAGTTGTTTACTTTGAACAAAAGACCGAGCAAAACCTGTACATAAATTATTGTATTATAATAATTGTAGCCCAAAGGTTTTAAGTTACATTGGAAATTCTTTCCCTTCCCAAGTAGATAGGAAAACTGAGGGAAACGATACTAGTAACTACATCTCAGTTGCAACACAGACGGCTCTAACTTCTGAAGCGTTATGAAAATGAACTCGTATACCTTGTTATGCCAAGTACGCAGGTGAGAAGCTAGAACCTTTAGATAGACAAAAACCTGTAGGAGTCCACCATATATGATGATTAGTAAACTCGTATATGAAGACAATGTAAGAAGAACATGATTTAAGTCCAAATATTTAAAAATACATCATACCAACATTTTTCTTAACTTTTGAACTCACGACAAATTATCCTTTCCTTGACGTCTTCCATCTGGATAGTCATACAGAGCGGAGGGTGAAGGAGAAAATACATAGTGATGGGTACCCTCGCATCAGAACATGGCCCATCATTAATGATATGTTTCATCTCTTAAAATGAATGATATAGCTGTAGTAAAGAAAAAATTCTTTACACAATATTATTTAGTAATGAAATACAGTAATCCACCAAATTAGAATTTCATTTGTGTAGGTTAACAACAAGAATGTGTATTTTAGGCGGAATAGAGCTTAATCCACCCATTCAAACCTAGAGTACCCTGACTGCAAGTCTAGTCTACCCAAACCCTTTTACAGAATCACTTAGGTCAATAAAGTAAACACAAAGAATGCTCCGGCCAAGATTTTGGTAATTAACCCCGAAATAAACACTTCCCTCAGATTGACAAATACTCAAATATGAATTCTGGTTCACGACAAATAGTTACAAAACCCTATATCTCGAACCTGGATAGGTGGGCTAACTTTCCTTCTCATTAAATAAAAGAGAATCGTTGATGACCTCAAGGAAAAGGCCATTACAACATGGTTAAGGATGGCTCTAAACGTAATGTAAGGAAGTTGACAAAAGAAGAATTCCACAAGAAGAAAATGAGGGAGAACATAGAACAATAACTTGGCATAGACAATTTGTTCCAAAAAACATAATATTCCTATTGAAATAACTAGGGTATCAATGTTTGAAGTTTAGAGAAGAACTTACCCAAAATGTAATACATCATGTCTGCAATCGGATGGAGGCAACCACCGGGGCCACAATCTTCACCTCTAAAACCCCCTCAACACACACAGCCTCTTCAAAAGGAAAGAAAGAACTCAGAATGACAAACCCTGAGCCTTCTCAAAACCTAAATGATGCCTTGTCATCTCGTATTAATTATGAATAGTTCGAAGGACGGGTGAGCCACCTGATCTGTTGGAC
>JZKD02S1759227.1:95553-111119 GCA_000966675.3 Picea glauca
TTTTGTAATTCTTTTCTTTAATTATCTTCAGGGCCTACATGTACTTCCTTCTTCAATTCACTTTGTCATCTTCAAAAATTCATTTCTCCTCAACCATGAGGATCCGTGTGATGTGAAACATACCACCGGAAACAACAAGATGTATACTATCCATCCATGGGTGTTGTATATACATGTGCATTTTCTTTCATGTCCAAATACCTTCATTAATCTTGCGGTCCAAAATGCATGACTAGGGTTGACATCAATGACAACAAACAATCTTCCAACAAAACCCAAAATTCATTATGAGTTCATATCAATTATGCAACTAAACTGAAATTTTCTTATTCTACACAGATTTCACATTTGTGTATGTCCGAGAGGAGGGAGGCATGAATAACATTTGTATTCTCAAGAGCGTTGGTGGGATTGTATTCTCAAGGTCACAGATTTCACATTTGTCTATGTCCGAGAGGAGGGAGGCATGATAACATTTGTCATTCAAACCATGAACATTGAGATTTTCCATTCAAACGAAGAGAACCCTGGATAATTGTGTTGGACATCCATCAATGATGTGTTTTTGTTTATTAATATTATTTCCATCGATTGTGAACATTTTACAGTTGAAATTAATTTCATTGAGCAGTTTAATATGGTTGTTAATTAGTTCATATATTTAATATGGTTGTTAATTATTTCGTACCATATGTAGCTGAAAACTAATTTCAATGGGCGTTTAACAAGGTTGCTAAAAGCATTAAGCATTTCTTTATTATTTTGATTATTACATCTCAGAGGATTAATTAATTAAAAATTTCATAATAATTGATTTTGAATATTAAATGTTGAGTAAGGTACCATGAATATGTAGCTTAAATGTTACCTGATTTTGGTTATATGGTCTTAAGAAATACACATCAATAGCCATATGTCACTGGAGTTTGCATGTCTTTTTCATGATTGTTTCCCATATTGATGGAAATACGTGTTAATTGTAAAACTCACTCATGAAGTTAGGGTTTTCTAAAAAGTAATGTTTGACATTTCCTCTTTTCCATGATTTTTTCCCATATGAAAGGAAATAAGTGTTAATATTATGTTGTAAAGGGCACTCAAAGAAATTAAACTTTTCTAAAACGCAATGTTTGACATTTTTATTCGTACAAGTTTTTTACTATCCTATATATAATGATGACAAGATGACTTTAACATAATATAATAATTTGTATATAAATATTTTATTATTAAAAGGAGTTTTAAAATTTATTTTAATATTATATATAACAAGTTATAAATCATTAATTAATAAATATTTACTTATTATATATTATACTTGGCAAATTTTCCTAGCTATTTATTATAAGCTATTATAACCATTATCATTATGTACGTCTTCCTATAATGCCATTTTTTCATAGCCGTCTAAAGTCTATATCCATATTTCATTGTTGGCAATGGTAATATTCTTTGCGATTCAGAGTACAAGTGTTAATAAGCTATACAGGCTTGGATATAAGCTTCACAATACAGGTTGATACATGTTTCTAAACTATACATAGATATAGGCTTGATACATGTTTCTAAACTATACATAGAGCTATCTATAGATACATGTTTCTAAACTATAGAGGCTTGGATATAAGCTTCACAATACAGGTTGATGAAATCATTTTAACCATAATTACCAAATTTGAACCAATCCACGTAATTTAGTTCGTCGAACAAATTGTTCTATTTAATTAGGTTCACTCATTCCATCTAATTTCAAAATCCATCATCTCCAATCAGTGAACTATCACTATATTATATCGCATTGAGTTTCCTATATTGGGACCTCTCGGTTATACCATAGTATTTGGATGTGATATTAAAATATGAATAAATGAAAGTCCATGTCCAGCCTCCCAATTTCCTTCTGTCAGATGTACTGTATCTGGCGCCGCTCCTTCTTGAAATAATAATAAATACTATTAAAGTAATCCATAAATAATAATTAAGTGTATTCAAGGTTAATTTATTAGAGATGATGTTTGGTACATAATATATGAGGTTGATTAATATTTATTTATTAAAATAAAATACTAATAAATATATGTATATATAAAATATTTATAATATATAATATTTCTTTATTGAAATCAAATAAAAGTACGACATTAAAATATATGTACACTCTTGAAATTATAAGTTTTTCCATTTTTTGGCACTTTTTTTTTGGGAGGCATTCCAACAAAAAATAGATGGAGTAACCTAAAGAAAACAGATGTACAACATGATTTGTAAATTGTTTAATTGTTGGAAACATGTTAGTGAATTTCCTCATGTGCTCACATGCACATACATTTCAGCTAAATCAGGAAAGTGCATACATGCACTCATTCTAAACTGTGTAATCTATTTATCAATTGTTCGTGTGAATATGTGATCTATTTATGATCAGTTTGTGTAATTGAGTGATAGATGTTATATATATGATCATACCCATAGAGGAGATAGTGTGGTGTGGAGTGCAAGGTGTGTAGAGAGTAGAGTGTGTGTGAGGAAAGGATGATCGTATTCCTGAGATTGGCTATTGTAATTCTCCCTTGAATAATAAGAATACTGAATATCATTTCCCGTGTTTTTTTCCTGCATTGGGTTTCCACATAAATCACTGTGTCAATTGTGTGATTGTTGTTCTGTAACGGCCCCATTCGTTACGACTACATGCAACGTAACTCAAAAGAATATTTTTTTTAAAGGAGGAAGGCAACAATGACAAAAAAATATGAACACAACTTGACGACGAACACAACGCACACAGATCAGGCAAAAAATAACAACAACTCAACATACTAGCACATAATGCAACTTGATGAAACATGTGATAATCAATAGACAGATAAAATGACTACCCACCCAACATAAGAAAGACAATGCCTATAAGCTAAAGGACAAGATCAACAAACCCAACACAACGGCTTTGACGCCGAGTAACTAGAAACTTCTACGACGTGCAAAACCAAACACACTAGGGCGTTACAAACCAAGTACCATCATCCATTACAATGAAAAATACACCCACATCGGGAAGCACAAGACTTCGTCCAGGTTATCATTCACATATATCCATTAGGGCATGCAATGATCCCCTCATCAGAAATCATTTCGTCACAAGGAGATGCGTGTGACAATCACCATGGCTTGACATAACCTTTCTAGACCAATATCCCAAGAAAAATCCAATGCACTAGGCGATTGAGTTAATTGTCAAACATGAAGACTATACCCGTGCACCCAAACAACAGGTCGACAAGATGAAATCGAAATATGACTACTATAACCATTATACATCACATTAAATTCCTAGCGCAACAAATTCTATTGCAAACATACATGTCTTAGATCAAGATAATTAACATATCCATATTGTTGTCTATCAATATATCTATGTCTAACAATGATAACGCAATCTAACTGTAAAATATCTAATAGGTGGTAGTCTAGCATTGATATTGTTGTCTAGGAGATATATTGCTATCTATTACTATTGGCTATCTAGCATTTATTGTTGTCTATTAGATATATTATATCGTTGAGTTAAATATATGATATAGTTGTCATTTAAATATTAATTTCATTGTGTAATATATAGATATATATTGCTATGTAACATATATATGTAGATATATATGGTTATGTAATATTTAGATTCTTAATATATAGATATGGATTTGTTGTATAATATATAGATTCACTGTGTAATAGATAGATGTAGATTCGTTGTATAGCAAATGTATAGGTTCGTTGTGTAATATGTACAAGATTACTGTTAGTAAAATCGCTATTCAATAAAGCTATCAATCAACATGCAATCAATCAATAAAATCGTTGTCCAATAATGCTACCAATATAATCGTTGCCCAGGAGTTCTATGTGTTGTCAACAACATTAAAAACGCAGGTATCGATCCGTTGTGTCCATGATATTAATTCACTACATAGAATTCGATGTCAACAACATTAAAAACACAGGTATCCATGATATCCGTTGTGTCCATGATATTAATTCACTACCTAGAATTTGTTGTCAACAATATTAAAAATGCAAGTATCTATCATATCCATGATATTAAAAATGCTACCTAGAATTCATTGTCACAAAATTAAAAATGCAGTCATTCAAGTATAAATTTGTTTCCATTCAAAGTATAATTTAGTTGTCATCCAGATGTTAAAAACACAACCATTCAAAGTATAAATTTGTTTTCATTCAAGGTATATAAAAAATGCAGTCATTCAAGTATAAATTCGCAGCCATTCAAGGTATAAAAAAATGCAGTCATTCAAGTATAAATTCGTTGCCATTAAAGTATAATTTTGCTGCCACTCAGATGTTAAAAATGCATCCATTCAAAGTATAAATTCGCTGTCAAAATTTACTGTCAATCAATGTGCTATCAATCAGTGAAATTATTATCCAATGATGTTATCTAACCATAATCATTAAGGGAAAATGTTGTATAATCAAGGTGATTTTATTAAGGCAAAGCAAGTGACTAGGAGAAATTAAAGAGGAGATTGTTTTTTATTCGTGGTGAGTTTAATCAAAGGGAGGACGCATAGCATGGTTTAATCGACAAGGAAAACAAATTTAGATCTAGACATATATAATGGTTAGTTAACAGTAAAACCAAATTCATACTCTCATCAGTTAAAAGACCTAGATGTACTAAAGGATACCATAACCTTTAAACTATAATCATTTCATCCAAAAAGAAAGCAGGCGATGACTCCACAAACTATAATGAAGGAGAAGATCGTAGCAAGAAACAATCAATCACAGGAGTTAATCTTTCACAAAGAAGGCACAAATATTAATCATTCAGCAATGAATTATTCAAAAATGTAGAGATACTCATTCACAAGGTGGGTGCAAGGATTAGAGATCAATAAGAAAATAAAAACACAGAGATAAGTAAGGGATAGATAGCTGGGCTAAATTTATCCTTCACTTATTATCCCTAATCAACAATTTAAATTTAAAATCCCTAATCAACAATTTTCTGTCTTACCATGCCCTGAATCTTTATCATTATTTTTACTAAATTTCACGTGAACCCAATTGAATATCTGTACACAAACCCAGAATTCATTATGAGTTCATATCGATTATTCAACTAAACTGAAATTTCCGTATTCTGCACAGATTTCACATTTGTCTATGTCCTAGAGGAGGGAGGCATGAATAACATTTGTCATTCAAACCATGAACGCTGAGATTTGCCATTCAAACGAAGAGAACCCTGGATAACTGTGTTGGACATCCATCAATGCTGTGTTTTTGTTTATTAATATTATTTAACATTTTATAGCTGAAATTAATTTCATTGAGTAGTTTAATATGGTCGTTAATTATTTCATATCTTTAATATGGTTGCTAATTATTTCGTAGCATCTGTAGCTGAAAACTAATTTCAATGGGCATTTAACATGGTTTCTAAAAGCATGAAGCATTTCTTTATTATTTTGATTATTACACCTCACTGGATTAATTAATTAAGAACTTGCATAATAATTGATTTTGTATATTAAGTGTTGAGTAAGGTACCATGAATATGTAGCTTAAATCTTACCTATTTTGGTTATATGCTCTTAAGAAATACATTTCAACAACCATATGTCACTGCACTTTGCATGTCTTTTTCATGATTTTTTCTCAATTGAGAGAAATAAGTGTTAATATTGTATTGTAAAACCCACTCATGAAATTAGGGTTTTTAAAAAAATGTTGTTTGACATTTCTTCTTTTCCATGATTTTTTTCCATACAAAAGGAAATAAGTGTTAATATTGTGTTTTACAGAGCACTCAAAGAAGTTAAACTTTTCTAAAAAGCAATGTTTGACACTTCTATTAACTATGAAGTTAAAGTTTTTTACTATCCTATAGTTATATCCAATGTTCAACATTTCTATTAGCTATGAAGTACAAGTTTTTTACTATCCTATATTTATATATAATGATGACAAAAATATTTTAATATAATAAAATAATTTATATATAAATATTTTATTATTAAAAATAGTTTTAAAATTTATTTTAATGTTATATATATTTTATATAACAAGTTATAAATCATTAATTAATAGATATTTATTTATTATATATTATACTTAGTAAATTTTCGTATCTATTTTTTTAGTGGGTCTAATGGTTAAGAACATTTGTTTCCTCTTAAGAGGTCACAAGTTCAAATGGAGACGGGGGTAGGGTATGTATACCTTTGTAGACTTTACCAGTCAAATCGTTGGGTGGAGGAGGGTCCCTTGTCCCACAAACAAGGGGTCTCATACATCAATTTGGTGTGGCTTGGCGGTGACCTTAAAAATAGATTATTATTATTATTATTATAACCGTTATCATTATGTACCCCTTCCTATAATGCCTTTTTTTCCTATCCCTCTAAAATCTATACCCATATTTCATTGTTGGCAATGGCAATATTTTCTGCACTTCACAATACAGGTGTTAATGAAATTTATAGATACATGTTTTTGAACTATACGGGCTTGGATGTGAGCTTCACAATACAGGGTGATGAAATCATTTTAACCATAATTACCAAATTTGAACCAGTCCACGTAATTTGATTCGTCGAACAAATTGTTCTATTTGATTATGTTCACTCATTCCGTCTAATTTCAAAATCAATCTATTAGCGATAAAAAATGCACTGGTATTTTTGGAGTGTCTTCTCAATTTTTATTCAATACACTCATTTCTAAAGTTTTCTAGCCAGTATTTTAACTTCCAGATCTTCATCAAAGCTCTCTGTGATCGTTTTCACCTACCTTTCAAAGCATCCTCAGTGCTTCCTAAACCCTAGTTTTTGTGGCTTCTTTATACTTTGAAATGAAATGTATATTCTATTTCTAAAATTCCTAAGCAAAAAGTGATGTTTGCACTTAAGTGTTTTATTCCTAAACTATCCTTAGCCTAAGCCATATCACACCAAAACCCATATGCCAAATTATTACTCTACATGTCGAATGCCTAGCCTCCATATAACCACCAAGCCAAAGGCGAGTCCACAAACCTAACCATGATTCAAACTCAAGTCAACACAAAGCATAGAACAACACCGAGTGTTGTTCCATATGACTCATTGATCATAGTCGAGGGTATTGGCACTTAGATAGAGTGTGAAGGTTACAAGTTGCATCTTTTTTTTAACTATTGGAGCATTTCAGACAGGTGCCAAAAAGAATCGCAGGCCGATTACTTTAAAATACCATGGTGCCATGGTGAGGCCAACTGCGAGATCCAGTTAAAAGTGTAAGGGCATATGAACAATGTGTCGTGTGTGATTTTCAATGCATGCCAAGACATTATTGTTTCCAATTCAGAAGATAGAGTATCAGAGTTTGGGATTTATCGCTTTTGGATCCTTGCAACACATCCTGATATAAATCTTCTTGCTACTTGACATAACAGTGGGATGACTGTTTTCAAGTTAGAATGAGAAATACCTACCTTTGTTGTTTATGAAGGTACCCTGCACTACATCAAAGACCGTTTTCTGCGGACTTATGAATTTACAACTCAAAAGACACTCAACTTATACAAATAAGAAGGCATGGATCCACATAAATGAATCAAGGACCAAGATCATTGTCTTATAGTCTTTTGGCAATTTTTGTTGTGGTATGTTCAGAGGTTGAAAGTGGGTCATATGAATTTTATCTCTTTCCAAAGGATAGTGTTGGCAGAAATGATATGACACAAGAAGCAAAGAGAGGACTTGGAGGATTTGTTGTCTTTGTTGCTCGGAATTGATTTGCAATCCTTGATAAGAGTCATAACCAAGTGATGATAAAAATCTCATAAATAAGGTCACTAAGAAGTGTAGTCTTCAAGTAACTGTGGATGCAATCTTCTATGTAGGAACAATAAACCTTCTTTATAGGTCAGAAGATAGAATAGTCCTCTTGATCTGCGACAGAGGTTTTGTAAATTTTTTAGACCCCAACCCAGTTTCAGTCTCGCTGATTTTTCAGCCAAAGTTAAATGCCCAAACTCAGTTTCAACACTATTTCAACATATGTTTCAGCACTATTTTAGCACTAGTTACAACACTATTTCAGCATATGTTTCAACACTATTTCAGCACTAGTTACAACAATGTTTCAGCATATGTTTCAACATTGTTTTAGCACTAGTTACAACATTGTTTCGGCATATGTTTCAACACTGTTTCAGCATATAAAAACTTAACAGAAAATAAACTTCATAACTGAAACATGAGGATTCTGAAAATCATTTTCAACGCAGAAATAAAATATCAGCAGTATGCAAAACTCAGAAAATATAAACACAAAGATTTTTGGTCTAACTTCGACCGTGGAAAAACCCACAAGGGGAAAATCAGTGAGAGAGGGATTTTTATTATTTATGAGCTTCTAAGAAATTTCTTTTACAACATATTCATCTTTGAAAATTTACACAAACTTATCTGGACATTCTTGTAGCTTTGCTCCTCGATTTCTAAACCAGAAATCCGTACAACTGTACGGTTGTCCCAACAATTAATGTTGTACGAACTGTCTCAAAATTCATGCCAAAACTTTGCTAAGACTGTACAGAAAAACCAGCATGAACATATCCTTGTAAACCGTGTTGTACGACCCTCAAAATTCATGCCAAACTGTATGGACTATATAGAAATACACTCAGAAATTTATTACAGCAGTTACCTCGATTTTTGTGCCAATAAATGTTATACGATAGCCTTGGAATGCATGCCAATACTCTCAGAAATTGTATCTATTGTCCTCCTCGATTTTTGTGCACAGTAAATTTTGTACGACCTCTACAAATCTGTACGGTATGGCATGTTCTTCCTTACTATCTACTGCCTCGAAATCCATGTTGCTCTTTGCTTTGGGATGCGTGCTCTCCTTCAACAAATGTTGTCTCTTTTCTTCATCTCAACCTCTCTCTTGTTCTCTCTTGTTCTCTCAATAAGAATGCTTGAACTACCCAAGAATGGTTGCGCCCTCTTGCCCTAGTCGACCTCATGAGGGAAGGTGAGGGGTTTTCTAATCTAAGAGTTGAGATTAGATTAGATGGGTGGCTGAGATTTGGTGTCTTTTCACTCACCCTCACTTTAGTCATAAAGTCACCTTTTAATTTGCATCTCACAAATTAAATGACTAGGACCCACATTAGGCACATTCTCCCCCTTAGGCACCTAGGGAAGAGAAACACTTGCCTTGGTACATTATTTTAATTAAAAATTTAACAGGTTTGTACTTGGAGAACTCTATACTTTGTTTGTGAAATAAATTGTCGTGTCAAATGACATGGACAATGTAGCCTTGTTGAGAAAGCACGCAATCATCATTGCAAGAAAGAAACTTGTAGATAGGTACACTCTGCATGAGGCTAATTGTGTTAAGAGTGGTGCTTGGAATGATAATGGTGTTTTATTTATACAACCTTGAATCACATTAAGTATTGCCATCCAAATGAAGATAGTATCATCATCAAAACACTTGATGTTCCTGTTTTAGATGTGCAACAGGCATTTGTTTGCAGAGGAGGTCATCAAATCGAGAGAGATCTTCGATCCATATGTGGAATTGATGTCAAGAGAACAACTATATTTTACATGGAAGGAAACTCTCATTTAACTATAAGAAAATCACAACAATTACTAATAATAAAGAGTTTTCATCAACACAGGAAGCATATTTACAACCAATTAGCGGTTGAAAAGTAGAACTTTCAATGGCTAACTAGCAAATTTCAAGGCAGAAGAGCTGGTGAAACCCTAGAGGAGGACAGAATGACATTATTTTTTCACAGATTTATGTTTGATCATTCTAAAGGGAACGAGGATGGTTTTAAAGTGAAAATTATAATTAAGAATATTTGTTTCAATGCTCTGTTTTAGTTTTTCAAGCTACTAGGAAGGTGAAAGAGATCAAGCAAATCACCTATTTTTGGCAAAAACTACCTGTCTGTCAAAGTTCCATTTTGACTTCATCAAGCTGCTAGTGAAGTTATGAACAACTCTCATAGAAGGATCTCAATTTTCCTTGACATCACCGGAGTTTTCTAAAAAGGTCGAAGTTGTTGAAAATCAAATTATGAATCCAATTGCTCCTTAGGAATAGGATTTATTTCCTAGAATCATGTAATTGATTAGATTTGTAAACACTTATAATTCTGAGATCCATCATTTGAGGATCTATATTTTTTTGTAAAACCTATTTAAGTTTATAGAGGCCACAACTAAAGGGGGTTCGATTTTGGATATAGGAACTATACCTTTCTAACATACTTTTCATATGATAATACATATCACAAGTTTCTCTCTCTATTAATGTCAGATTTCCACCCTTATTATGTACTCTTATTCAATTTGTTTTAACAGCAAAATGATTGTCATATCATTAGTCATTTCATAACTTGATTAATAGTTTCTTACATTATTTACTAAACCCATCATTGTGTATCTAGTTTATAAGAACTGACTTCTTCACCCACTTAAAGCTATTATCTAATTATTGATCCTTGAGGGAATTGGTTTATTTGATTATTCATTTTGACTGTCTGGATACCATATTGTAGTTGAGTTATCCCATTGATCCACACACACAAAAACATAAAAACAAGTTTACTTTAAGTTACCAAGCATCTTTGACTTACAACCTCAAAGAGTTTCTTGGAGTGATAACAAATTGGCATCGTTGTTGGAGAGAGGAGATTGAAGCTCATCTTCCTTGGGAGATGACAAGATCCATGTTTAATGATAGACAATGTATGGGCATATTTTCGGTTCTAATCATCTATCTAGCGACTCCATGAAGGACAGATTCAGTGGCAACTCCATTGCTCTAAAATCTGTTGGTGACTCCACTGGTCTGAAATGAACAAGAGGTATGTTTTTTGCAATTTCTCAATTATTTTTGGTTACCCTCATCTAGTACCTAGTAGAGATGAATGAAAACATAGCCTTCCCATATTTCGAGGAGAAGAATGGGAAGTACCAGCTGAACATTTGTTGGATTTTCATGAGTTTATTCATCGGCTTCAAATCATACATGAAGATGTTAAGATTAAATTTTTCAAGTATTCATTACAGGGGATAGCCCTTGATTGGTGCAAATCTCTTCCATCTTCAAGAATTCACTCATTGGCAAGTTTTCATTATGCTTTCCATTTGTTTTGTAAAGATGAATTTCCAGCTGAAGGTCTCTTTGAAGATTGTTGTGATGAATTTCAGAAGCATGTTCAACATGAAGTAGTCTTTTCTTCTATTTGTTAAGATGAAAATTATGTTGTTAAGGAAGATCTTCATGATACAAATAAGAATTTCATAGTTGTAAATGCATCATACCTTATCTCTATTACACCCATTGCCTTTGATTTACATGAAGAAATAGTTAGGGAAGGAGTTTTTTCTACACTTTTTCAAGAGATTGCCTACAATATGTTTTCACCTGTGATTGGGGAGAAGGATCTGAAGACTATATGTCTTTCTTTGCAAGATTTAGGAGTTTTCTGCTCACCTATTGTTGATAAGTATGCAGATGCAGTAGAGCAGAACCTTAGTTCAAAGGATGTTGATTTAAGCAACAACTATCCCATATATGACATTTATGAATATGATTTCAACGAGCCTTTTTCTTTGCCCATAAAGGAACGACATCATGTTGTAATCAACCATTCCATGTTTGTATAAGACATTGAATATGATGAGTTTAATCTAGCCCAAGATTTCAAGTCTTCTCTTCTATTTATAATGCCTCATGAACAGAAAATTGAAATCACCTACAAAGTAGATATCGAAAACGAAGGGATTAGCAATCCAATCAGCTCACAACTATTTTCAAATTTACAGGAACTAGTTTATGGCAGCCATATATTAGAAGTCAAAGAAATTCTTGAACAACAAGGAGAGGTAACTGTGTTTGGTTATCAATCTATTTCTGGTGATTGTAAATATGTATTGCAAGTTGAAATTCTGCTACACATAATGAAGCTTCCTCTGAATTTTATCTGCATGCAAAGGATTCTTGTAATTAGTCCAATGTTATCATGGTTTCATTGGAAGCATGATGTCACATGATGAGCCGGTTTTACTAGTTAGGAGTAGGAGTACGTATAGAATAAACTCGCCATCCAGCATGGTTCTTTCATTTTGTTTGTTTGCAGCAGTGAATTTGTATTCAGTAATGTATTTTCTGAGTTTGAATAAATATTGCAGAGATCTAGTGATGGAATTAAATGACTCCATAGCCCAATGGACTAGACACAATAAAAAATTGAAGATTGTGAATATTTGCAGAGATCAAGGTTGCGGGGTTTTTGCTAAGTAGATTGCAGGGTTTTCAGGTTAAATGGACAGGCACGGGTCTGCTTGTTTTTGAAACCTCACAAGCAGTCTACAGATTTGAAGGCCAAATGACTCAATATCCCAATGGTAAAGGTGACTAGAACTACTAGGTTCTTGGAAACCTCGTAGGGAGGTCTCCATCCCAGTTGGAGCCAGATGTTAGTGATAAAAAATGCATTGGTATTTTTGGAGTGTCTTCTCAATTTTTATTCAATACGCTCATTTATAAAGTTTTCTAGCCAACATTTTAACTTCCATATCTTCATCAAAGCTCTGTGTGATCGTTTTCACCTCTGTTTCAAAGCATCATCAGTGCTTCCTAATCACTAGTTTTTGTGGCTTCTTTATACTTTGAAATGAAATGTATATTGTATTTCTAAAATTCCTAAGCAAAAAGCGATGTTTGCACTTAACTTTTTTATTCATAAACTATCCTAAGCCTAAGACATATCACGCCAAAACTCATATGCCAAATTCTTAGTTTAAATGTCGAATTCCTAGTCTCCATATAACCACCAAGCCAAAGCCGAGTCCACAAACCTAGCCACGAGTCAAAATCAAGTCAACACAAAGTGAAACATAGCACCGAGCGTTGTTCCATATGACTCATCGATCATAGTCGAGGGTATTGGAACTTAGATACAGTGTGAAGGTTACAAGTTGCATCTTTTTTTTAACTATCGGATCATTTCAGACAGGTGCCAAAAAGAATCACAGGAAGATTACTTTAAAATACCATGGTGTCACGGTGAGGCCAACTGTCAGATCCAGTTAAAAGTGTAAGGGCACATGGACAATGTGTCCTATGTGATTTTCAATGCACGCCAAGACATTATTGTTTCCAATTCAGAAGACAGAGTATAAGAGTTTGGGATGTATCCAATCATACAGGTGTCCAAATAATTCTTAGAGAGCATGATCGCTTCTGGATCCTTGCAACACATCCTAATATAAATTTTCTTATTGTTGGACATAACAATGGGATGAATTTTTTCAATTCAGAATGAGAAAAACCTGCCTTTATTGTTTACGAAGTTACCCTTCACTACATCAAAGACCGTTTTCTATGGGCTTATGAATTTACAACTCAAAAGACACTCAACTTATACAAATAAGAAGGCATGGATCCACATAAATGAACCAAGGACCAAGATCATTGTCTTATAGTCTTTTGGAAAATGTTGTTGTGGTATGTTCAGATGTTGAAAGTGGGTCATATGAATTTTATCTCTTTCCAAAGGATAGTGTTGGCAGAAATGATACGACACAGGAAGAAAAAAGAGGACTTGGAGGATCTGTTGTCTTTGTTTCTCGTAATCAATTTGCAATCCTTAATAAGTGTCATAATCAAGTGTTGATTAAAATCTGAGAGATAAGGTCACTAAGAAGTGTAGTCTTCCAATAACTGTGGATGCAATCTTCTATGCAAGAACATGAAACTTTCTTTATAGGTCAGAAGATAGAATAGTCACCTTGATCTACAATAGAGGTTTGTACTCAGAGAAATATATACTCTGTTTGTGAAATATATTGTCCGGTCAAATGACATGGAAAACGTAGCCTTGTTGAGTAAGCATGCAATCATCATTGCAAGAAAGAAACATGTACATAGGTGCACTATGCATGAGACTACTCATGTTAAGAGTGGTGCTTGGAATGATAATGGTGTTTTATTTATACAAATTTGAATCACATTAAGTATTTCCTTCCAAATGAATATAGTAGCATCATCAGAACACTTGATGTTCCTATTTTAGATGTGCAATAGGCATTTGTTTGCAGAGGAGGTCATCAAATCGAGAGAGCTCTTCGATCCATATGTGGAATTGATGTCAAGAGAACAACTATATTTTACATGGAAGGAAACTCTTATTTAATTATAAGAAAATCACAACACTTGTTGATAATAAAGAGTTTTCACTACCACAGGAAGCATATTTACAACCAGTTAGCCGTTGAAAAGTATAACTTTCAACAGATAACTAGCAAATTTCAAGGTGGAAGAGTTGGTGAAACCACAGAGGAGGACATAATGGCATTATTTTTTCACAGATTTATGTTTGATCATTCTAAAGGGAACGAGGATGGTTTTAAAGTGAAAATTATAATTAAGAAGATCAGTTTCAATGCTCTGTTTCACTTTTTCAAGCTGTCGGGAAGGGGAAAGAGATCAAGCAAATCACTTATTTTTGGCCAAAAACTACCTGTCTGTCAAAGTGTCATTTTGAATTCATCAAGCAAATAATGAAGTTATGAACAACTGTCATAGAAGGATCGCAAGTTGCCTTGACATCACCAGAGTTTTCTAAAAAAGTCGAAGATGTTGAAAATCAAATTATGAATCCAATTGCTCCTTGGGAATAGGATTTTTTTCCTAGAATCATGTAATTGATCAGATTTGTAAACACTCATAATTATGAGATTCATCATTTGAGGATCTGACTTGCTTTGTAAAACCTATTTAGGATGATAGAGGCCACATCCAAAGGGGGTTCAATTTTGGATACATGAACTATACCTTTGTAACATACTTTTCATATGATAATACATATCACAAGTTTCTCTCTCTATTAATGTTAGATTTCCACCCTTCTTCTGTACTCTTATTCAAATTTTTTTAACTACAAAATGACTATCATCTCATTAGTTAGTTCATAATTTGATTAATAGTTTCTTACATTGTTTATTAAACCCATCATTGTGTATCTGGTTTATAAGCAATGTCTTCTTCACCCACTTAAAGCTATTATCTGATTATTGATCCTTTAAGGCATCGGTTTATTTGATTATTTATTTTGACTATATGGATACCATATTGTAGTTGAGTTATCCCATTGATCCACACACACAAAAACACAAAAATAAGTTTACTTGAAGTTACCAGGCATCTTTGACTTACAACCTCAAAGAGTTTCTTGGAGTGATAACACCATCAACACCAATCACCGAAATATCACTATATTACATCTCCTTGAGTTTCTTATATTGGGACCTCTCGGTTATACCTGTAGTATTTGGATTTGATATTAAAATATGAATAAATGAGAGCCCATGTCGAGCCTGGAAATTTCCTTGTGTCAGATGTACTCTATCTTGCATGTCTCCTTTGTGAAATAATAATAAATACTATTGAAGTAATCCATAAATAATAATTAAAGTGCATTTAGGGTTTATTGATTAGAGATGATGTTTGTTACA
>JZKD02S1759227.1:121092-132610 GCA_000966675.3 Picea glauca
TGGAGTTCATCCATATTTACTTTTTATCAACCATGAAAAAACAATAACGAGTCATATTTACACTAAACATTATTGGGTCCATTACCTAAACCTTTGTGCTATAGGGCTTTCTTCAAGGGTTGACATCAATGGCAACCAACCTTAATCGACATGAATTTCCTCATGTGCTCTCATGCACATGCATTTCATCTAAATCAGGAATGTGCATACATTCACTCATTGTAAAGTGTGTAATATATTTATGAATTGTTCGTGTAACTATGTGATATATTCATGTTAAGTTTGTGTAATTGAGTGATAGATGTTATATATGCGAGCATACCAATAAAGGTGATAGTGCGGTGTGGTGTGCAAGGTGTGTAGAGAGCATAGTGTGTGTGAGGAGAGGACGACTGTATGCCTGAGATTGGATATTGTAATTATCCCTTGAATAATAAGAATGTCGAATATAATTTCCATGTTTTTTTCCAGCATTGAGTTTCCACATAAATCACTGTGTCAATTGTGCAATTGTTGTTCTCAAATTTATGCGTGTTTAATCTTGTTTGTTGATGCTTTGTTTTTCATTTGCTACCCAACAAGTGGTATCAGAGCATGTTGAGTAGGTTTCATAGGTGAGCCAAGGAAAATTGTGTTTTAGGTCATCGACTCTCTCTAGGCAGTGTTAGAGGTGCATTGATGCTCTCAAAATTAAAAATCAACGCACACGGTTTGTGCACTAGAGAGCGTCAACAAATCAGTGCTCCCCTATACACACTCAAGGAGCGATAATATCTCAAAGTAGTGCTCCCTTTTTACCCACCAAGGAGAATCGATCTTAAAATAATTTGTTTTTGCATGGTTTAAAAATTCGGGTGGTACAAAAGGTAAAGGTGAAGGGTTTTTTTGTCTTATTCTAAATAATACATGGTCGTGAGTGAGT
The DNA here is from genome assembly GCA_000966675.3 of Picea glauca. NCBI lineage: Eukaryota > Viridiplantae > Streptophyta > Pinopsida > Pinales > Pinaceae > Picea > Picea glauca. The sequence continues at coordinate 122,015 of JZKD02S1759227.1, forward strand.
TTTTAAAAGGTGGAGGAATCAAATTTATGGAGGGAGGTGAGTTTTTCTTAGTAAATTAAAGGTTGATGTTTAAAAGGTTTTGAGGAATACACATTAAATAATTGTGTTTTGAACATTTTTTAATTAATATTTAGTCAGGGTTCATACCATTATTGCTTCACATTTAAAAGGCATTGGTTTTATAAGCAGTGGTTTTGGAGTTTTTATACTAATGGAAAAAGTGCAGAGTTATAAGTTTGAGGTGGAGAAATTCAATGATAAGAATAGATTTGCGCTATGGAAGCTCAATACGCGGGATCTTCTTCTGAAACAAGGATTTCAAAAGGCATTGGCTAAAAATACAAAGAAACCGACAAGCATGAGAGACAAGGATTGGGAATATCTGGATGCAAGAGCCCTCGATACTATTTGTTTGTGTCTATCATATCAAGTGTTTTTAACATCGCCGAAGAGAAGACAACAACAGGTTTGTAGAGAAACCTGGAGAGTCTGGATATGACAAAGAACTTGATGAACATAATCTTCTTGAAGAGAAAGTTGTACAGCTTGCAGATGAAAGGAGGTACAAAAATTGTTGATCACTTGAATGTTGTTCAGAATTTGTCGGAAGAACCACAGTGTTAACGACAGCTTGTCATCGACACTATGGTTCTTCTGACAAATTCTGAACAAATTTCTCACCACAGAAACCTAAATGAACACTTGAATGTTTTCAATACGTTGATTTGTAAATTATCTAGTATGGATGTAATATACAAATATCAGAACAAGGTGGTTACGTTATCGTGTCTATTTCCTAAGTCTTGGGGTCATATAGTCATAACTATGTGGTTTAGCACAACATATGCCATAGATTATGACATTGTTGTGGGAGCTTAGTTATCTGACGAGATGGGGAAAAGATCCTATAAAGAAACCTCAACAAAAGAAGAAATGGTGGTAAGAGGTCAATCTATAGAAAGAGGGAAAAATCAGAGGGGTACATCAAGGTCTAAGTCAAAAGGAAAGAAGAGTAAGAAAAAATGTTGGTTTTGTGGCAAATCTGGGTATCTCAAGAAGGATTGTTGGAAAAGACAAAATGCATCCAAGGAGGACTCCACAAAAGAAGAAAAGGAAGGTAATGTAGTTGAAACCAGTTTAGGTTCCAGTTCAGGTATGGTTGATGCAGTATTTTCTACTTGTGATGTTTCACATCAACATCAACATTGGTTGTTAGATTATGGTGTGTCCAACCACATGTGTCTTCATAGAAATTGGTTTTCAACTTACCAATCTATTGATGATGGTGTTGTTTTATGGGAAATGATTTTACTTGTAAAATTGTTGGAGTTGGTAGCGTATGGATTAAAATGCATGATTGTTATGTAAGAACATTAACATATGTAAGGCATGTTCCTGAACTTAGAAATAACTTGATATATTTGGGAGTTCTAGCTTTTTCCGGTTACAAATGTACAACTCAGGGTGGAGTATTGAAGGTGTCCAAAAGAATCTTAGTAGTCATGAAGGAAAAGAGGATCGGGAACCTTTATCATCTAGCAGTAAGGTTAGAGGTAAATCAAGTAGTGGTATCATATGAAGATGCAAGTGCCTTGGCACATTTATGGGATCATTGTTTGGGTCATATGAGCGAGAAAGGGCTTAAGGTATTGGTTGATTGTAAGTCACTTCCAAGTTTGAAGTTTCTTAATTTGAATTCTGCAAATATTGTGTTTTTGGGAAAAAATGTAAATAGAAGTTTAAAACGGGGATGCATATAAGCAAAGGTATCCTGGATTACATTCATTAAGATGTTTGGGGACCATCCCCTACAATTTATTTTGGAGGATCATCATATTTTGTGGCATTTATAGATGAATAATCTAAAAAGGTTTGGGTCTACTTACTTAAAAGAAAAGTTGATGTATTTAATACGTTTAAGAAATTCAAAGCTTTGGTTGAAAAGATCACCGACATGTCAATCAAGCGTTTAAGGAAAGATAATGGAGGCGAGTTCACATCTATGGAATTTGAGAACTATTGCAATGAAGTTAGGATTGAAATACATAAGACCACATTTTATACTCCCCAGTAGAATGGTGTTGTCGAACACATGAATAGGACTCTCCTAAAGAGAGCAAGGAGCATGCTTGGTAATACCAAGATGCAATGAGAATTGTGGGAAGAATTCGTTCTTACAACATGCTATCTGATAAATTGGTCACCATCAACTGCAATAAACTGTAATATTCCAAAAGAGGTATGGATAGGTCATTTGTGTGATTTTTCAAATATGAGAATATTTGGTTGTGATGCTTATGCTATTATTTCTAAATATCGTCGTTATAAGTTAGATCCTAGATCAAATAAATATGTCTTTGGTGGTTATGGTGATGGAGTTAAGGGGTACATATTGTGGGATCCTATTTCCCACAAACTCATCATAAGCATAGATGTAATATATGATGAATCCTCACTCTTAAAATCATAATTGGTAGATGTTGAAGTGAGACAAGAACAAGTACTGCAAGTTCAACAAATTTAGTTGGAAACTCATCCATCTTTAGAAAGGGAGGAGCATGAAGAAGTTCTTGAGGAAAAAGATGAATATGCATAAAATATCGAGGAAACTGAGGATATGCTGCAACCATCTCTAAGGAGATATTCACAGATCAAGAATCATCCTACAAGGTATGACGATTATGTTTCATCTATGGTTTTGGTTTCTATTGATGGAGAACCTAGTTGTTTTAAGGAAGCAATTAAGGTATCTAAAAGTGCTCAATGGAAGAAAGCTATGAAAGAATAAATTGATTCCTTAGAGAGGATTAAAACATGGGATCTGGTAGAACTTTCAAAGGAAAGGAAGGTGGTCGGCTGCAAGTGGGTCTAAAAGATGAAAAAGGGTGTTGAAGATAAATTTGAAAGGTATAAAGCAAGACTAGTAGAAAAACAGTATTCTCAAAAGAAAAGTATTGATTTTCATGAGATTATTTTACCAGTTGTAAATCTTCTTTCAGTTGGTATTGTGTTAGCACTAGTTTTTTTACTTGGTCTTGAGTTAGAGAAGCTAGATGTTAAAACAATGTTTCTACATATATATATATATATATATATATGTGTGTGTGTGTGTGTGTGTATGTGTGTGTGTATATATCGAACAACTAGAAGGGTTTATTCAGGATCACAATAAGAGGTTTTTTTGCAAACTCAAGAAGTCATTGTATGGCCCAAGACAGTCTCCTAGGAAATGGTACATGAAGTTTGATTCCTTCATGGTGAGCCTCAATTTTACAAAAAATGAACATGATCATTGTGTTTACCTTAAAAATTTGGAAAATGGCATGTTCATTATTTTGGTGATATATGTTGACGATATGCTTGTGGCAAGAAAAAACATGGTCAAAATCAACAGGCTAAAGACTCAATTGTCTAGGGCATTTGATATGAAGGATAAAGGAGAAAAAAAACAAATCTTAGGCATGGAGATACACAAAGACATGAAAAATGGTAAGTTGTGGTTATCACAACAAAAGTATGTGGAGAAAATACTTATGAGATTTAGTATGAATAATGCGTAACCCGTACAACTCCCTTTGGCTTCCCATTTCAATATTTCTTTGAGTTTATGTCCTAGTAATGATGAAGAAAAGGATTATATATCTCGTGTACCATATGCTAATGTAGTGGGAAGTTTGGTGTACGATATGGTGAGTACTAGACTAGATATTTCACATGCAGTAGGTGTTTTCAGTCAATACATGGAAAATCTAGGTAAAGAGCATTGGGAAGTAGTGAAATGGGTGCTTTGATATCTTTGAGACAAAAACAATTATTCTATCACCTAAGATGGTGTTGACATGAGTTTACGACACACCGTTAAAGAGAAGGGAAGATCTAGACTGATGCAGACCCCCTACCTCAGTAGGGTTCTACGAACTCCTGGTCTCTGGATCGTTCTCTTCCCTAGATCGAAATGGCCCTTCGAGCTCCTACTGGAATCCTTTGGACGAATCCACAGGTCCCTTCATCCTATGGTACAGGTCTTGAGGAAACCTGCGCGCACCTCCTTTTTGTGTTTAGGGGTTTCATGATTTCGTGAGCCAGGATTCCACGTCTCCTAACTCCTAGTCTCTCGAACACCCGAACCCCAAAATGCCAAAATCTACCTGTCACCATGTTCCACCTTTCGGGATTTCTAAATTCATGATTTCACGATTCCGACGATAGAAAATTCTTAGTCCTTCAACCTCCCGGGTCCCGAAATGCCGAAAAGGGATTAATGGGCTTTGGTTTCCCCCTTAGCCTTTGTCCACGTGACCACAACTCTGTGTCCACATGCTTAACACAAAGCACTATTGGCGTCTGTGACTCGGGGAATCATGATGCAAGCACTCCCCTTTTCTCTGTCTTTCAAAATCTCGGTTCACGAAATGTCGGACTAGCTTGGCGTTCACTCTTTCAGGGTTTCATGATTTGGGGAATCATGATGCAAGGGTCCCTCCTTTCCCTTTTTGAACCCCTAGTTACTGAAATGCCAAAATAGAAAAATGTCGAAATGTCCCAGCACCTATCCCTTCAGATTTTTGCATTTCGTGAAATCAAAATGCAGGGGATATCTCTGCTCCTTGGGATTCCCGGTTGCCGAAATATCGAAATGCCGAAATGCCAAAATGTCTTAACGTTTGATCAATGGCTCATAATAGCTCCTGATATCTATGACCCATGTTCGATCTCGCTATTTCGCTATTTCACGATTCAGGGCTTTGGGAGACAAGGACCTCTGTTGTATCCCTATTCCTTGGAACTCCTAGTTGTCGAAATACTGAAATGCCAAAATGCCGAAACGTAGAAATGCCTTGGTGTTAAATCGACGAATCATGATAGTCCCTGAGATCTACAACTCAAATTTATTCCTCATCGCTGACCTCCTTGCAAATCCACTTGATCCAATGATTGGCAGTATCCCGCGACTCTCCTCGAGAGTTCTCCACCGTTCGTTCAGATCTCCGAGATCTGCCCTCCTAGATCTACGCAGCGTTAAAGCTTTCACTTCTTACAAAAATCGGATGCTCTACGGGATATTCCACCACGATCTGATGCTCGACAATGTTCTTTCTCTTGAGCTTTTACTCGCTTCAAACTTAGAATAATTTCTAAGTTTTCAGTCCTCAAAGACTCATTCTTCACTTCTTCCAGGGAATAAGTTCCTACATCTCGATAACACTTCCAAAGCATTATTCCTCCTAATATTTGTCTGGTTCAGACTTAGATCTCTTGTGCACTCCTTGCATCTGAGGGATTTGGATAACTCTGATCCATGGTGTTCCTCTCTGGCTCGATGCACACCTTGCAGAGCTTCCAATGAAGAGAAACAATTGAAACTGGGAGAATTCATAGTCCCATCCACTTGTTCATGAAAAAAAAAAAACAGGAAAATGCACACAGTCTAAACACCACACATTTGGATCAATTTTCCATTCTGTTATATTCACAAGTGCCCAATGGCTATAGATTACATTCAAAATTACAGTAACTCAAAAACATTTTTTCTCCTGCTAACTCACAGTTCTCTCTTACAGCTAATTTTTCTCTGTATTCCAGCTCTCTCTTCTAACTGGGTGTGTCAACTTCTACATAACTCAAAGATGTTTCTAGGGTTTTTCCCTAGCTACTTGACTACTCTAAATTTCATCCTACACTATCTTAGTTCAGTCGCATTCTAGAGACAAAGTGGAAACTCCTTCTCTGTTTACAATTTTCAAAACGTGCCTTAAAGGGTAAAATTCGACATCGGTTTAAGCGTGCCTCCAAAGGTGAATTACGGCGCTGAGTGAAGGCATATTTCAAAATTGGCTACAACTGTCAACGTTGAATTTATGGAAGAACTTACATGTGTTGAGTGGTCCTACCTCTGCGCGCTTGCTAATGATGCTCCTGCATCACACTCCTCTTGACAAAAATTCATGGACTCCTGTCCATGAGCTCCTCTACTAATTTTCCCTGCTTCTGGATAGTAGCTTTGTTATCCCAACTGGCATCTTCTATTGGTTGTCCCTTCCATTTGACCAGATACTCAAAATAAGTCTTCCTCCTGGTCTTTTTGCCAATCCTCTGATCCAGAATTTTCTCCATCTGTGGCTTTTCTGCCATAGGCATCTATTTCTCCCACTGAATCTTTCGTTGATCTTATGCCCCTTCTGTGTCATCTTTCCTGTAAGGATACATGTCTAAAATATTGAATATGGGTGAAATTCCCACACCATATGGTAGCTCGATCTCATAGGCGTTTGCATCAAACTTCCTCAAGATCTTACGGGGTCCTATCTTCTTCATATTCAATTTGTTATATGTTCCCCTAAGGAACCTTTCCTTCCTGAGATGTGCTAAAACCTAATCTCCCACTTCAAATTGAAGTTCCCTGTGATGTTGATCAACTGTATGTTTATATTTCTTATTAGAACTCTGTAATTGTTCTTTGATCCGACCATGGAGTCTCTGCATCTCAACAACAAAATCCTCTGCTCCAGTGCTTCTGATCTCTCCCTGTTCAAAGTCCCTTAAATGAAACACTCCCCTAGGTTGCATTCCATAGAGTATTTGGAATGATATCCTTCCAGTGCTTATGTTTGGTGAGTCATTGTATGCAAATTCTGCTTATGGCATAATCTAATCCCACTAGTTATGGTGTTCAGTAACCAGGCTTCTCAATAATTTTCTAAAAATTTTATTTACCACCTCAGTCTGCCCATCTGTCTGAGGGTGATAAGCTGAGCTGAAGGAAAAATATGTCCCCATCTTCTTCCACAATGTCCTCCAAAAATGACCAACAAATTTTGTGTCTCTATCTAAGACAATGCTCTTCGGTAGGCCATGAAGTCTCACAACTTCTCTGAAAAAACGATTTGCAACATGTGTTGCATCACTGGTCTTTTAGCATGGAATGAAATATGCCATTTTTTAAAACCTATCCACCACCAAAAATATGGAATCAAATCCTCTTTGTGTTCTTGGCAATCCCAACACAAAATCCATACTTATTGAATCCCAAGGCCTCTTTGGTATTGGCAATGGTTGATACAATCCAATGGTCTGTCTTTTCCCCTTTGCATGTTGGTAGATTCTACATCTGCTCACCAACTTTATCACATATGTTCTCATACCTGGCCAATAGTATGAGTTGCTCAACTGTGCAAACATTTTATCATTGCCGAAATGTCTAGCCAATCCTCCACTATGCTTTTCCTTCAGAAGCTTGTCCCTCATTGAGCATCTTGGTATGCACAATTGCTTTCCTTTGAACAACAATCCTTCCTGAACCATATAATCTGTCCACTGACTTCTATCTCTCAGTACAGGGATTTTACATTCTTTGTAAGCCTCCTTAAAATCGGTATCATCACAATACATATTCTTAAGGTGTTCAAACCCCAAGGTCTTCACCTGGAATTCCTGCAGAATTAAACATCTCCTGCTTAATGCATCAACAACTTTGTTTGTATTCCCAGCAATATGTTTTATGACAAAAGTACAATTTTTCATAAATTCAACCCATTTTTCATGTCTCTGATTCATTTTTTCTTGTCGGGTTATGAATTGTAAAGCTTGGTTATCATTGTACAAGAAAAACTCTTGCGGGAAAAGATAATGCCTCCATTTATTCATAGCTTGAATTATGGCATAAAAATCCTTGTCATATGTGGAGTATTTCCTCTTAGTCTCATCCAGCTTCTCGCTGAAATAGGCAACAGGTCAATTGTCCTAACTCATAACTGCTCCTATTGCAACTCCACTTGCATCACGTCTTACCTGAAATGTCTTTTCAAAATTCGGTAAGACCAGAATTGGTCATTCTGTTATCTTCTCCTTCAGTATATTGAAGCTCTTTTCATCCTCCTCTGTCCATTTAAAAGACTTGTGCTGCTTCTTCACTATATCCATCATTGGTGCACAAATCCCACTGAAGTCTCTAATGAACTTTCTATAAAAACTTGCTAAACCATGAAAGCTCCTTACCTCGAACATGCTCCTTGTTGACGGTCATTCTCTTATCACTTTCACCTTCTCTGGATCCATCTTCAATTCATTCGAAGAGATAATGAAACCCAAATAAATGAGTTATGTTTTCATAAAAGAGGACTTTTTCAAATTGATCGACAACTTCTCCTACTGTAGCCTCCTCATTACTAGCATTAGGTGCCTCAAACGCTCCTCTTTAATCTTTCTAAAGATCAGTATATCGTCCAGATATACAACCACGAACTTGTCAATGAAATATTTTATAATTTCATTCATCAACCTCATAAAAGTGCTTGGGGATTTTGTTAGGCCAAATGGCATAACTAGCCACTCATACAGACCTTCATTCGTCTTAAAGGTTGTTTTCCATTCATCACCTTCTCTCATCCTGATCTGGTGATATCCACTTTTCAGATCTATCTTAGAAAATAAATTTGCTCCACTTAAGAAATCCATTAAGTCATCCATTCTCGGTAAAATAAATCTGCACCTGATGGTGATCTTGTTGATGGCTCTCATGTCTATGCACATTCTCCATCCTCCATCTTTCTTTGGGCTTAACACAGTTGATACTGCGCATGGGCTCAAAATTTAACTGACCAAACCCTTCTCCAACAATTCTTGGACTTGGCTCTTCACCTCCTCATTTTCTCGAGGTGTTAATCTATACGATGCTTTGTTTGGTAGGCTTGCTCCTAGTATCAAGTCAATATGATGACTAATACTCCTAATGGGCGGCAATGAGTTTGGTAGCTCATCCACCACTATATCAATGAAATTATCCAGCAACTCCTGAACTTCTTCAGGTAAATCATCCAATGATGTACTCGTAAGGATGAATCTAGGCTTCCTCACCACAGTGAACTACATATCCTGTTCTTCCTTGACTTCTTTTAGTAGTTCCTTCCCACTCATGATAAGTATGCTTGTGTTGGCTTCCTCCTTCGCTCTCTTCTCCTCCATTGGCAGTAACATATGCGTCCTACCATTTTTCTCCAATGTATATGTATTCTTTATTCCATCGTGAATGACATTTTTGTCAAACTGCCATGGTCTTCCCAACAAAATGTGGCATACATCCATGGGAATTACATCACATAGGATTTCATCTTTATATCCTCTTATTTTAATTTCAACCAGGCATTGTTTTGTGATCATTACCTGGTGTCCTTTTTGAATCCATGAGACTTTGTATGGCCTTGGATGTGCAATTGTCTTCAGCTCCAATTTCTCCACCATCTCTGTGGATACTAGGTTGTCAATACTCCCACTGTCAATGATTACCTTGCATACTTTATCCTTATTCTTGCAAGTTGTCCTGAAGAGATTGTTTCTCTGCACTGGTTTTTCAATTTATGCCTCTGGTTTTAAGAGAACTTTTCTCAACATCAGGGATGCTCCATCCTCCTCTCCTTCTACCTCAACATCTCTTTCTTGTGATTCTAAAATGTGGGCTTCTCCTCCTTCCTTCTTCTTCTCGGGACATTCCTAAGACATGTGCCCTATCTTTCCACAGTTATAGCATCTTAGTCCTCCTCTACCTCTTCCTCTAGAAGAGTTTCTTCCACCACTATGTCTTCCTCATGAACTTCCTCCTCATTTTGAGTGATTGTGTGGTTTCTTAGCCTCGTCCTTAGACTGATGTTCTATGTCACGGTTAAATCCATTACTTTTTCCCAGGATTGAGCCTTTGCCTCTTCCTCACTAGTTATGTTTTCTAGCCAGCTTCTCCTCTACCTTCAGAGAAAAATGATAAGAATCTTCCACCGTCCTCACTGTAATCATGCTAAGTTTGTCATGGATTTCATATCTCAAGCCATTTATATATCTGGTGACTCTTTTTTCATCTCTCTCCTATTGTCCAGTTTTGATGTTCAGTCAGTAGAACTCCTCAGTGTACTCTTTGATTGTCATCCCTTTCCGTCTCAGGTTCTGTAGCTTCTTGTGTAACATCCCGCTCTGGCGCACTTACCAAATTTATTCTTTGAGGACACTTGCTTGCAAGTGATCTGGACTTTTATGATGATAAAACTGTTCCTTCATTTTGATGCGTTAAATTATATGACATGATGTGTTACTATCTTGAGGTAGACAGGTGCTGCTGACTCAGTTTCATTTAGTGTGCAGGGTTTTGGACCTTGCAGATGCAGAGGCATCGGTGGAACTTCCTTGGACTCCGGATTGAGTCAAGGAGTGGGTTATATGAGTTGTTCGTTTTTGATGATATTGTTTCATTTTGATGATATGCTATTGATCTTATGATATGTTGTTGACATAATCTGACATGACAGTTGATGATGCAGGCTGACGATAGCTTGCCGACCAGACTCACATATGGAGCAAAGGGGCCACACACGAGTTCCAGAGAGAGTGAGGGAGAGGTGTGGCAGCAGCCTTGCCACAGCCTATTAGCACTCCCACCGTGGCTCGAACTGTAGGTTAACGATTACCTAGTTCGAGAGGACCCACAATACGTGAGGGCTGACTGCGACAGTCGCTCATGACTCGAACTGTAGGTTAACGATTACCTAGTTCGAGGGGATCCACGATGCCGTGAGGGAAGACTGCGACAGTCGCTCACGTGATTCTAAGGGGCGC
>JZKD02S1759227.1:133674-152477 GCA_000966675.3 Picea glauca
AGAGAACAAGAGGCATGCGTGACGCATGGACGGTGGAGACTGGGAGAGAATTGCCATTAAAAATTAATTAATTAATTAATGATTAGGGTTAGGTTAGTCTCAAAAATTGTTATAAAAGAAAGGGAAAGGAAGGAAGAAAGGGGAGCGTAACGATTCGCGACTGAGTTGCAGCTTGACGGATTTCTTGTGGGAGTTGGGTATATCTCAGTTACATTGGAGTGGTAGCTCCGCCGTTGAGGCAGGCTGAGACGCTATTCTATTTCTGGTTCTTGTGTGGCCCCTTTGCGGCTCGGGGGGCTAAGGGGGAAGAAGAGTACCTCTAGCGTTGGGATGGGAGGTACCGGTGAGCGTTCTTGGTTCGGCAAGCAAAAATTTGGTACGGCGCGCGACGCGGCACGGAACGTGGGACTTCGATCGAGGGCGGACAGCAGTCAAGCAGGCAAAAGAGGCAAAGGTATGGTTACTGACCTAATAAAATAGAAAGTACTAGAACTCTGTAGCAGATCTGATTACTGTTGGAATGACCTGGCATTTAAAGGTTAATGGTTGTCGAATTGTAATTTCCTGGACGATTGCCAAGTATAAAAATTTCACAATGTTGATGGAAAATTTTAAAAGATTTTAACAGTCGCTGCAGTAATGAAATGTAAATTGTTAAAGGAATTTCACCCCTGTTGGAAACATGCATCTATTGAATATTCGCCGACCACGACCTTATGCCTCTGCTCATTTATATTATAATTTTCTTGAAAAAAATTGATTTTCTGAGCCTGGACAAATTCCCTCCGCATGCATAACTTGTTGGGCAGTCTGCCCTTGGATCCTTCGTCTGTAGTTTCTTGGCCGCTGTGACGGATTGTTTCCTCTGTAAAATTTTACGACCTGAATAAGAATGATGACGACCTTCTCTCGTGTCAACCGGTGGTGGTTTGCTTGGCTTGGATTAAATTCATTTTTGTGCCTGAGCACGTTGTCCCCTGTTATTTTTCTCTGTTGAGGCATAGATCGAGTGTTTGGTAGTGCCCACTGTCCTATTTGTTCCTATTTTAATTTCCCTGCGAATCGTGGAGGATTCGTTCATGCTGATCCAATCGGGACTTCTGAAATTTTTATAATTCCGGGAATTTTATTAAAATTCTCTGTTGGGGAATTTCGTTGCTAGATTTGAGTTCGTGGGGTGCTCTGAAGCCCACTCGGGGGGTCTTATCATCTATAAAAAAAATTCTACCTTAGGCGCTGGTTATACATTGCCACTGCTCACTGGTTCGTGGCAGGCCGTATGACACCACCTCGCTACTGGAGAACGACCCTCTCCCGTAAAACATTCCACTCCTTCTGCCCGGTGTCCCACAGACCTGTCGACTGGCATGCAAACCCTCCCGGCGTATCACTCCTTCGACTGTTAGCGCCCTTATGGTAAACTGACAGTTGGGCGAACCCTGCCAAAACCAACCTGTGCATGCATGCGTTCGGTTAAAATCACAGTTACGGAATTTAGTTCCAGCACTGCCTGACTCCGTCATGCGTAACCACAGTGACACCCTTACCTCAACTTGTTACGGCGACTCCAGTTGACTGGTAATCACATAATTATAATTAGCTTGCTGCCAGTAAGGGTTTACTCTGACATCCATTGACGTGGTTCAAAACCGAATGGCACGTAAGGGTTTACGCTGGCGTCCAATCAAATAATCTAAAACAAATGACACGCAAGTTGGAAACTGACTGTGCTCCGGTTAATAGGTACGTTGACCAAGAGTTTAGTGCCCTCGCCTTTAATTTTTAACACTGTCATTCTGGGTTCAAGACGTGTGTCCATGTGTAGGGTCAGCTTCCCTTTTTAATTAAACGTTAACTTGCAGCAGGAGACGTGTCGATCTTTGAGACTATCTTTCCGTTTTCCTGGTGGTGTCCTCAGGTCGAATTTTTGCTTTAGTAAGCTCCCCGGACATTGGAAAATTTACATCCCACCTCTTCCAATTTATAAGATTCATTGACATACTCACTTAACCGTAACGTTATTATCATAATATCCTAATATCAAGTATACTAACCATCAAGGGAGATATCATTAAGTCTCTTACGCATGCTTAAGTAGTAGGCTCCTAAACTGTCGAAATGTTGTCCCTGGTCATTGCATTTACGAGGATTTAGGAACTCTAGGCTGCCGTGCACTATACTGCCACAGTGTTACTTCCAAGTCGATGGGAAGGTGATGGATCATTGCGTTGTCAATTGGGTTTATGTTTTTAACGACCTCGCTATAGGAGCTCCTTAGAATAAACCAAGGTTACTTTCACAGGTTAGCGTTGCTCCTGGTAAATCGATAAGATGTCGTTATGTTCTTACCGTGTTAATTAGTTAGGTATCATTAATTTAAAATTATAACCGTTAACATTAAAATATGAATTTTAACCCCCACACATTATAACGTGAACATGAAAGAATATAGATTGAATTGTATAAACGCATAACGATATCACGCAATCAAAGTGAAAAATTTGCATCCACGTTTATACACATGTAAGCTATATAGACATCCATGTCACTGCCTATGGATACGTTGCTGAGATTTATTACTATTTTGTGGTTGAAGTACTTTGTTTCTATATTCACATAAATTATTAGTTAATATTTGCTACAGTTTATTATTATTTGAATACACTAAGGAATTTGCACATTTGCTACAATTATGGAATACAAACCTGGGTCATTTCAAACTTAAACCGATTATTGCGTTAGTAACATACCATTGAGTTATCCTTCTTCGGATCAATAAGATGTGATTTAATTTTTATACAATTTCTTAAGTAAGTTCATTAAGGTCGAATGCTATTCCTTGTCATATGAGGTTTATAGAATATCTAAACTTATTGGTATATTCAAGCATGTTGTTAATTGTGGATGGTGTTAAATTATGGTTATCGATACAGGTGATTCGATGTGATAAYGTTTGTAATGGTCATTTTAAAATATGAGGGTCCTTGGGTATATTTAATAATGTCATCATTGTAGGTAGYGTTGACTAGGGTTATTCATTCAATGTGGTAAGGGTTGTACTGTTAGTTTCAATCATAAAGGGTCAAGTATTGTTGAGTCGCTGGACTTCCTACTTCTTGCATTGATAACAGTATTAAAAGCCCCAAAGTTCCTTGGTACAAAAAAAAAAAAAAAATACTGCTTGACGTATCGGTTGTTGTGTACTTGACGAGGTTATTACATCTTGAATAGATTGATCTGGTAGTCTTTGGTTATGAATTTAGCCTTTAGTTTGGCTACCATCCTATCCAAACTCTTTATCCTTTGTTTTCCTTTACTTCTCCTCTTAGCCTGCAGTTCGTCCCACCACAGTGTTGCATGCTCTTTTAGCCTAGTGACTGCCTGCTTCACCTTCTTATCCTCATTGACATATTCATAGTCGAAGTGTTTTTCCATGGACCTTATCTATTCCAATAGCTCTTCATCATCTAGATTTCCCTCATACATGGGGACCTCTATCTTAGCTTTGCCTCCCAATATGGAAACTGCTCTCAACAAACGTTCTTTTGCAGCATCCTCTCCTGTAGCTTCTTCAACCTCAACCTCTTCACTTTTTGCATCACTGACATCCCCAACATTAGGTGATCTTCTCTGTGATACTTCCATTTTTTCCAATTGGGCGCAAAGCTCTCGCATCTCCCTCTCTATAGCATGGTTGGATAAAGGAAGCTCTCATCTGCTTGGCAGCATTATGTTGACTATCTATCACACACAGAATACAACTCTGAGTTCTTTGTCTCCTTCTTTTCCTCCTTCGCCTGAAGTCTACAGACGAAAAACTAATGCTCTGATACCACCTGATGAAGACCCCCTACCTCAGCAAGGTTCTGCGACCTCCTATTCTATGGATCGTTCTCTTCCCTGAACCGAAATGGACCTTCGGGCTCCTGCTATAATCCTTTGGATGAATCCACAGGCCCCTTCATCCTCTGGTATAGGTCTTGAGAAAACCTCTGCGTGCCTCCTTTTCGTGTTTCGGTGTTTCGCGATTTCGCAAGTCGGGACTCCACGTCTCCTAACTCTTGGTCTCTCGAACACCCAAACCCCAAAATTTTGAAATCTATCCATGACCACATTCCACCTTTCGGGATTTTGGAATTTGTGATTTCGTGATTTCGACGGCAGACGGTTCTTGGTCCTTCAACCTCTCAGGTATTGAAATGTTGAAAAGGGATTAATGGGCTTTGGTTCCCCTCTTAGCCTCCGTCCATGTGACCACGGCTCTGTGTCCATGCGCTTAATGTAAAGCATTATTGGCTTTCATGATTCCAGGAATCACGATGCAAGCACTCCCCTGTTCTCTGTCTTTCGAAATCCCGGTTCACAAAATGTCAGACTGGCTTGGCGTTCTCTCTTTCGAGGTTTCACGATCCAGGAAATCATGATGCAAGGGTCTCTTCTTTCCCATTTTGAACCCCCAGTGGCCAAAATGTCGAAATGGAAAAATTTTGAAATGTCCCAGCACCTATCCCTTTGGAGTTTCGCATTTCGCGAAATCAAAACACAGGGGATATCTCTTCTCCTTGGGATTCCCAGTTGGAGAAATACCAAAATGCTAAAATGCCGAAACACCAAAATGTCTTAGCGTTCGATCAATGCCTCACAATAGCTCCTGATATCTATGGCCCACATTCGATCTCGCTATTTCGCTATTTCACGATTCAGGGTTTCGGGAGACAAGGACCTCTGTCGTATCCATGTTCCTTGGAACTCTCGGTTGTCGAAATACCGAAATGCCTAAACGCCAAAATGATAAAATGCCTTGGTGTTCGATTGATGGCTCACGATAGTCCTTGAGATCTACGGATCGTATGTCTTCCTCATCATTGACCTCCTTGCAACTACACTTGATCCAATGATTGGCGGTATTTCACGACTCTCCTCGAGAGTTCTCCACCGTCCATTCAGATCTCTGAGATATCCCCTCCTAAATATACACGGCGTTAAATCTTGCACTTCTCCCTCAAATCAGATGGTCTGTGGGATCTTCCACCATGATCCAAAGCTCGACATTGTTCTTCCTTGTGAGCTTTTACTCGCTTCAGACTTAGAATAATTTCTATGTCCTTAAAGACTCGGTCTTCGCTTCTTCCAAGGAATAAGTTCCCGGATCTTGATAACACTTCCGAAGAGTTATTCCTCCTGAGCTTTGTCTGGTTCAGACTTTGATCTCCCGTGCACTTCTTGCGTCTGAGGGATTTCGATAACTCAGATCCATGGTGTTCCTCCCTGGCTTGATGCACACCTTGCAGAGCTTCCAATGAAGAGAAACAATTGAAACTGGGAGAATTCACAGTTCCATCCACTTGTTCATGAAAACAGAAAATAACAGGAAAATGCACACAGTCCAAACACCACACATTTGGATCAATTTTCCATTATGTTATATTCATAAGTGCCTAATGGATACATATTGCATTCAAAATTACAGTAACTCAAAAACATTTTTCTCTTGCTAACTTGCAACTCTCTCTTACAGCTAATTTTTCTCTGTATTCTAGCTCTCTCTTCTAACTGGGTGTGTCAACTTCTACATAACTCAAACATGTTTCTAGGGTTTTCCCTGGCTACTTGCCTACTCTAAATTTCTTCCTACACTATCTTAGTTCAGTCGCATTCCAGAGCCAAAGTGGAAACTCCTGCTCTGTTTACAATTTTGAAAACGTGCCTCAAAGGGTAAAATTCGACATATGTTCAAGTGTACCTCCAAAGGTGAATTCCAGTGATGAGTGAAGGCGGATTTCAAAATCGGCTGCAACTATCAACGTTGAATTTTTGGAAGAACTCACACATGTTGAGTGGTCATGCCTCTGCATGCCTTCCAATGATGCTCCTGCATCACAGACTGGAGTTGTCTATTTAATCCAAGCCATTTGGGATAAGCTACCCTGATGGGTTTTATGGGTCTGTTAGCCAACTAGGATTCTAAAATAATTAAAAGATGTAAACTAACTAGATGTTCAATCCTATAAAACAATACATTAATACAATTTCTTGACTAATAGTAGTATTATATACAATAGATATGTACAATTAAAAGGTTTAAATAAAGCCTCGAGAAAATGGTTGTTTTCAACTAATGGATCAATACAAGGTGAAAAATAAAGGAAACTATTTTTGTACAATAAATGACAAAATAATAATCAATGAGTGAATAAGATTATAAATGATATAATGATGATGGATAAATCATTTAACGTTTAAATGATGTAATCATTATTCATTCACAACTCAACCAATCAAATAAAATATAAACTAACTAACCTGGCGTTGATTAGTAATACTAAGCTAGATTTGTTTTTCTATATTTGTATAAGCTCCACTTAACCTATGTCAAGTATAAGTCTATGACCAAATCAAGAATGATACTTCTTGAAACAACTCAATAAAGTCTTCTATATTTCAAAACAAGTCTATGATAACATAAAGACAAATAGATTTTATCTCACCTAACTTTAAAATGTCGAATAGCTGAAAGTGAAATAAATTCCAACCATCAGCAAATGGTGTTACCAACTACCCAACATTAGATGTAAACTCAAAATGAATAGATAGACGGTGAGTCACAGATATTAAAAGAACCAAAATATAATGAACCGCGTAAAGAAAAACATAATGTATGAAAACTTATATGCAGAACAGTCTAAAGCTGGTTAAATACAAATAAGATTTCATGTCTAGAAATTATATGACAAACAACAATAACATTGCACAGTCTACATAAGGAAAAAAGTTAAAGAGTAAATTGTATCGAATATAGCTTTAGAAAAATAAGTCCATCATATGTTCCAAGAGGAAATGCACAGACGAGTAACTGATCAATATTTAAAGAGAAATTTTGTTTGTCTTGTATAATGTTGCTCCAACAACCTGTCTGTTAAGAAAAATGTATAGAAGAAGGTTGTATAATTCTAAGATTTTGACAGTGTCAGGATAAAAATCACTTTGACTGGCAATTTAAATCTTATTTAAAATGCAGAAAGAATAACTTTCAAATTATGATCCTTAGTGAAGATATAATAGATTAATGGACAATAAGAAAAACCTCAACTGAACAATTATATCTTTACAAATATGAATTACATGAATAAAGTCAATATAATACAATATTTGTATCCAAATAATACAATCACCAATATCAATATAGTTCGGATAATAGAGTCTTTGAGATTGAAAAAATTATTACATAAATGATAGCAATTAATCATGTATTGATAAAACATACTAAAACTAATTTAAATCAATGCATAATCAATTACTCAAACAATATGAAGATATTATAATGAAAACAAAACCATTTTACTCGCAGGACAAAATCCATTAAACAATCTGGAGTTTCATGTTCTTCTTCGAAAGTACTCGTCCATTCTCCAAAAATTCCAACCATATGTTACTCCATTTGAAAAGAAAAAAAGTTTACAAAAGAAATAATATACAAAAAAGAAAGGATAAAAATCCTCCGCTCAATTTCTTGGCTCCCTCAGCTCTGAACTTTCTGATATATTTATGCAATGAATGAACAGTCTGGGCATCACTAATAATTTATGCCACCTAAAATTTATCTCGTAAAGAGAAAAAAATATCTCTCAAATCGTGCATTTGTTTCGGAAAAATCCCAATAGTAGGCTAAATGGGTCCATTCTACAGATGGGTTTTCAATCGTCTCTTTAGATTCCTTATGGTTTGGCTGCAATCAATCTCACCAAATTGTTTGTCTGTTCTTGAACGCATTGCCAAATCTTATATGTTGTTGCTCATAAATTATTTGAAACAATCCAATATTACTTTTAGATCAATTACCTTGAACGTATTTAGATAATAAAATCAATCCATGATCAAATCCCTACCAAATAATTGTTAATAGAAACCTGTGAAGCAGAAATAAACCAAATTAGTCACCTAAAAATTGTGAATAAAACAAAATCTAGAACAATAAAATTAAAATGAATTTAAACTACGTATAAAATCTAAAAAAATATTGTTTATATTTTCCTTTGAAATATGATCTTAAAATTCTAGAAGCTTCAAGTTGATGGAAAGGAGAAAAATATTAATTTTGGGTTTTAACAAAATCAAACAAATGATAGATAATCATTTTATTTATTTATTTTTATTTTGAAATGAGATGAAAAATCACAAAATAATTTAATTAATTGAACCTACCAAATGGTTTTTTGAAAATGATTGAAAATGAGCAAAAGAAGAAAACATAGTCATAATTTAAACGAAAGTAAATAGTTGATAAAAATTATTACTTTCATTTAAATTAAGATTTCTATGTTCGTCTCTTCCTCATTCAAATTTGATCAAATGTGAACAATTGTCATAGAAAAGATGTGTCACAATAAACATTCTTCCTATAAAATCATTGTTATTAATCCATGTATTCAACCAAGACATTCTCATAGTATATAAATTCAATAACGAAGAGGTAAGAACAAACTCCCAAATTATGAAGCTCATCCATTAACATCAAAACTTTGTAGAAAGAAAAACTAAATGACATTTGAATTTCATAAAATTCAAACCAAAAAAAAGAATATAAACTCAAACCAACCTCGAAACAAAGAAAACAAATACCAATCCAATCAAGTCAAAGGGAAAAAAAATTTAAGAATCCAAGTAAAATTTCGAGGGACCCTAGATTTTGGTTAAAAAGAAAAGAGGGGGTTGTTGGGTCCCAAACAATGGTGACTCAATTGGAGAAGCAATTATCTATGGCCTATTAAACTTTCATCGCATGGAAGTATAATAAGACTTGGATATAATTTTAAGTTTCTTTGAAACAAATCCACTTTAATATTACACAATATTAAGATTAGTTCAGATTTATAGAAAAATATCAGAAAAGAAGAAAATAATTATTTTACAGAGGATTATAACCTGAATTTCTGTTTTAATCAAAGTGTCGCAATGTTTATAAAAAGAATTCAAAATATTTGACAGAGCCACTGCTGCCAGTAGGTGTCCATAGCTTCGACACGGATACCATTTAACCCACTCAAATGCTTTAATCCCATCCAATAGTTTTATACACATGATGTATACTTACATAAAAGTTAATTTAAACACATATACCCGCTACATCTCTACCCGACATTGCTTCGTTGCTAGCAGGACTATCATTACCCCGAAAAATTTGTCTTGGTATCATGTGTGCATTTACCCGCTACCAACAAGCTTGTTTAGTACCCCGACAGGTTTACACACACTTTCCGCACTTAAGTGCTTCCAACCCTCTTATGCCACTTTTAAATAATAATACAATCATATATTTATTGATGACAAAGAGAGCGGGGTGATACTGGAGGTTAATTGCAATACAAGTGAACAGTTGATCATTTTTTTTTCTTTCAAAACTAGAAGTTTTATCATGGTTTAGAGATTTTAGATTTCAGTTAAGAAATCATCTAGAGAATGGGGCAGCAATTAAAAGTGATCTTTTAAGAACAGGGATGGTGTAAAACTTCTAAGGATAATCGTAATTCCCAAAGATCTCGACACATTTCAGGTGTAATACTCTCACGAAGACCATTTAGGGTTTCATAGTACTCAACAGACTTACAAATCAATTATTTGAGCTGAAACTTAACATTAGAAACTATTTGAGCTGTTTCAAATTTATTTTAAAAACATAGGTCTTGAAATGAATGATTCCTTCAACAATCTCTCTTTGATGAGAAATATATTTATTCAAAAATGTAGACAAGAAGAAAGTTCAATCAAAGAAATAAAAAAAAAGCACACACACACAACAAACTGAATCATATTTTATAAATGGGATTCAAAATCAGAAGTGTATCAAAACAAAAAAAATCAAAATAGCAAAAGCTCACTTTCAAAAAGAATTTGACCAAAAACAAAATCATGCCAACCTCTCATAGAGAAAGTGTAATGTTTCCCAATTTTTCCAATTAAAAAAAGAATTGCGAGTCATTAATTTTCAAATTAAAGATACATCTGATCTCAATCTTACTACGTGGAAATCATATACCTCTTCCTTTCACCATTTAGGGCTTACCAGAAATCCTTTAATTTCTAATCACTAACGGACCTTATCCCTACTTAAGTGAAAAATAACTAGTAGATTATAATGGGTTATAAATATTTATAATCACTCGCATCATAGTCTACACTATTACCCTTAGCCCGAATATATCCTTATGGACATCTCATACTAAATGTGAAAATGTATAATGGTTATATGCCATTAATTCTGATTGCGCAGGTAAAAAACATTACAGGGAGAGTGATAATGGACGAGCATCCTTAAATTATGAAATGACAATATGTTTTCCTCAGGTTTAGTGTGGCAGGGTACTTATAGACCCATTACTATCACAAAAACTATCGGTACGTGCAAGTGTTATGACTTGGAAGGCGATATTTAAGTCTAGTTATACGCATTACCCACTCACTTATAATTGTTGTCCCATCTGAACTAACTCTTGGCATGAGGGATTTCCTTACTTAACACAATTCGATGAAATGAAACGAAACCCTAACCAATTTTAGGATTAAGAAATAAATGATAATCCGTACTCTTTACCAAAATTGATTTCCCAAGGACTGAGGCAGGCTTAACCTAGGTATGATCAAGGTGGTGTAAAGAAAATCTTTGTCAAAGCATTTAAATCTTCTTGAATGTGCTCCCTTGGGATTGTTGCGAGTTTTAATGTTCCCATTGGGACTTCGCCACCTTTCCCTAACCACGGTGCACAGGTACAGAATGCCATTAATCTCTAGTAGATGAGTTCTTGGAGGTTACTCCTCATTCTCAAAGTTGGTTCTGTATATCCAGTGGCTCTTCTCTAGGGTTTCTATGAATGTTCCAAATTCTTATGACAATGATTCAACTTGGTGGATATGCATTCAACGGACCCCTCTCACTGGAAAATTGTCTTAAACGAGGTAAGAGTTTATGATGTTATACTGAATTTATCTATGTTTGGAATGTAACTCTTAAGAGAGTCTGTTGATAAACGATTGTGAAAGATTTAGGTTATTAGTATTCTCTACCTATTGCGTGAGTCTTTTTGGTTGTCATCCATAGGGAAAGTTGGACTCTTCTCCCTAATGTGAGGTTCCTAGTCTTATACTCCCAATCTTGAACCTTCCCTACGGTTATGTTTAAGGAGACCTAGACATAGAGTGTATTCTATCCTAGCACATAGTGTCCTCTTAAGTTCTTTCGGCTTCGTTACTGTGCATATGCTCTCCGAATAGCTCGTGGCTCCTTGGAGTAAGGGTATGACTAAGGTTAGAAATATTCAGAGCCATTATCCTTGGTAATCCACCCTAGTATCCCTTAACGAGTCAGATAAGGGTGGCCTGGGTATCACAACTGATATGGTGATTTTGTAACACATATAAGTCTCATACGGGATCTCATTTTTCTCCTTTTTTCATCTATGATATATACTTATCCCTAAGTCCTGATCTTCATCTGATGTATTTCCCTTGTCAGTGGTTCGGTTGTCTTGAATGTATGACCCAGATTGTTAATACCTAAAAAAAAGAATTGTTGCAAGAGGGGGATTCCTATTTTTCCCAAGAGTCTATCAGTTTTTTTTCCTTGTTGTCCCTAGATCAAAACACTTGTTAAACACCCCTTTACTATGATAGAATAAGGGGTGACCATACAGAATACATTTTAGCAGAGTACAATAATTATTATGAATTGTATTTAGCATGAGTTTATTCACTGTTCTGAAAGCAACTGAAAGGTCTTTACTGATTACACACTAATGATGGAGCCTCTGATTTAAATGTGAGGTACCCATCAGGTGAATCTTCTCCCCATCCACCCCTTCAAGTTCAGTGAACCTTCCATGGATATAAGAAGGAGGTAGAGTCTACTTTTGAAATTCATCAGCTAAGTATATTCTGTAAATTTATTGGAATCTTTCATTATCACTATTCTATTGGTTGATTGATATTAATAAAATATCCTCGATCTCTCAACAGGATTGGATGTCTTCGTCGTTATTGGAACTCAGGTCATCGCTTTAAACAAGAGGCATTCGGGTTCCTATTACCATTTTTTCCCAAAAGAATAAAATCTCTAGTCTACCGAATGGGATAAATTTGTTCTAGTGTATGGTTGTTGTGGGTAGAGAAGTGTCAATTCCCACCCGACTCATTATTACTATAGTGTGTGTTTTTAAAGGAACTTAAAGGGTCAAATCCTTTACCGAGACATGGTTGAACGATTTATCTTTCTCTTTTGTTATACCATATGTACTTAAAACCCAGACTCTGTGATCTGGTATTTAGATAGATTTTAAGTATTGCAACTTCATCCTGTATCTATGTTCGAAAATAAAATAACTTTTAATTACCTACTCTGGTTATTCGCATAACTGCGAAATTTTCTGATTGATTATATGCTTGCGGTAATTGTATACCTCTAAATTTGTTTTTTAAGAAATATTTTGTTTCTGCATCGTTATTATAACAAGAAAGTCTAAATATGAATAACCAAATTTGTACAGCCTTGGGCAAAGGAAATTTTCGTAATAAGAAAGGGTGCATCCAGGTTCCTTTATTGTTAAAGTAGTTCATATAATAGATCTGTCATTGCAAATTATATAGTATAATTTTCTGTTTTCTGTACTCTCTTGTTCGAAATACCTTTATACAGGTTAGGTTAATGGACTGTAAGGGAACTAGTATAATAGTCAGTCTTCCTACCTCAGCTACAAATCTGTCTCTACATAGTCTGTTTAATGGAAACAAACATGTAGCATGGTTTACAAAACTCAGAATGTTGTTCTCGACATTATTCATACAGTTAGATTAATGAAATTACAACATAACCTCCACTCCCAATATGCCAATCTCAACATTGATTTCACTCAAAAAAAAGTAAAGAAGAAAATAGCAGTGAATCTAATTTAGAGGAGATTTCTTCAAGGATTTAACCATGCATAATCCTTCCAACTATCATGACAAATAAAAGGCCAATTCTATCATTCGTTCAGAAAGGGGTCACTCGAGATTAGATTTACCATATGTTCTATGTCAGTCTTTAGGTTTCATTAATTCGAACTGATTTTTCCTACGCATTATTATCTATCATAATTATTAGATGCATTACATCCATGATTGAATCATTCACCAGAGAAAAGAAAATTATTTCAGTTCAGATTTAATAAATGCATGACATCAGATATCAAATCATTCGAACAGAAAATGTAAATCATTTCAGTTCTAATTTAACGAATACATTGCATCATATATAAAATCATTCAGACAGAGAAGGAGTAGATAAACATATCTAAATCAGATCGTGAGAAGGCAAAGGGAACAACCACATTCCTCCCAACCATAGAACAGGGCAGCCAAATCACTTGCCCCGTTCACCCCCTAGCCTGACCATGAGTCCATGAGGGCTAACTCGGAACTCCTCCTCGGCAATGTCTTTCAGTCTTCAGTAGACTCCTCTTGCCTCACACTCAATCATTAGTGTTCATAATAGCAAGAAAACAATAGTCTCTTTTTCCTCGCATACTTGGCAGTGTCCTGGCTCCTCACAAATGTTAGTTATCCATAAAATCTTTTTGCCTAGGTCTTTTCCCCTCCCTTGGGAATTTTCACATCTTTCTAAATCCCTGATTTTTAGGGGCTGCCAATGGCCAAATCCTTGATTTTCCACTTATAACAATCATCCCAGAGGTATTTCTAACATGTTCCCCACTCATGGAGTCATAATCAACTAATTTTAACATGGTTGTTCCATTTGTCCTCCTGCAATCAATATAAAATATTTTGTTTTCATACAAGTGTCATAGTCAAATAGTTAGTTGGGTCAAATTAGATCTCTGCCCAATAGTTATAATAATTAATTACAATTATCAAATTTGAAACTCGGAATTGCCATAAATGGCAAAAAATTTCCAATTTCGAATTTACTAAAAATTGAATAATTTTCCAACAAATTTAAATTTCAAAAATACTTTATTTTGGGGGATGTTACATCCTTTCCCCCTTTAATAAAACACTTCCCTCAGTTTTCATTCCTTTCTTGGAATAGTATTGGATGATATTTTCACAAATCTCCCTCCAACTCCCGAGTGGCCTCCTCGGGACTAGAGTGCTTCCATTGCACCTTTACTTGAGCAATGACTCTATTCTGAAGTGTTATTTATCTCCGGTCCAAAATACATAGGGGTTCCACCTGGAACTCGCCTTCGGGTTCCACCTACACCAAGTTCAAATCAATCATATGAGTAGGGTCATGAACATATTTTTTCAACAAAGAAACATGAAATACATTATGAATTCTTAGATTACCTCGAAGTGCAAGTTGGTATGCTACAGGTCCAATTCAAGTTAGTATCTCAAAGGGCCCACAAAACCTGGGTGCCATCTTGGCACAGTTCCCTAACTTCAACGAACTTTTTCAGGCCTTGACCTTCAAATAAACATGGTCTCCCACCTGAAATTCCAAGTGTCTTCTTTTATGATCTGTAGAGCTCTTATGTCTGTCCCGGGATTCTTTCAAGTTGTGTTGTACCTTCCTTACCATGTTCTCCATTTCTTTTAGCATCTCTGTTCCAACCATGAGTCTGTCAACTGGGTTATCCCAGCTAATTGGAGTCATGCACTTTCTGTCGTACAGTACTTCGAAAGGGATTAACTTAGCCGAAGTTTGATACCCATTGTTATATGCAAATTCTACCAAGTGCAGGTATTCTTCCCACTTGTTCGGTTTAGTTCTTACGTACATGCAGAGCATATCCTCTACTATTTGGTTCATCTTTTCGGTCTGTCCATCCATTTGTGGATGATAAATCATACTGAAATTCAAATTAGTATTTATCCCTGCAAACAATTCCTTCCAAAAAGTGGATGTGAATGTTACGGCTCTATCTGAAATCACCATTTTAGGAATACCATGCAGTCTAAAAATTTCTTTCATGAATATTTCAGCAATATTTATAGCTTTTAAAAGTAGACTTTACAGGAATAAAGTGTGCAGACTCACTGAGTTTATCAATTACAACCATGATAGAATCATTTTGTTTCTGAGTTTTAGGAAAACCTGTTATAAATTCCAGCGATATGGTCTCCCATTGCCATTCTAGTATTGGTAATGGTTGTAATAGGCTGGCTAGATGCTAGTGCTCGGCCTTAACCTGCTGACAATCTTGGCACCTAGCCAAGTACTCTGTTGTTTCGCCCTTCATATTAGGCTAGTAAAATAGTTTTCTAAGTGTTGTTATCGTTTTCTGGTAACCTGGATGGCTAGAATACGGTTTCTTGTGCACTTCGTCCAAAACTATTAATTTTAACTCTACTGAATATTGTATGTAAAGTCTATTTTTAAATCGTAATAGTCCCTTCTTTTCGATACTTAGATCTGGTTTATATGAGTTTGTTGTATTGTTTTGTAATTCTTCCATTATCTTAGTGTAATTTTCATTGTTAACACCTGTCATCCTTATTCTTTGTTCCAGATCACTTTCTACCTTGCTGATATTTATCTCAAATAACCCATGGACTCGTCTTCTTAAAGCGTCTGCTACTTTATTTTCCTTACCCTTGATATGTCTAACCTCAAAGTCAAATTTTCTCAAGAAGGCTAGCCATATTGCTTGTCTTGCATTAAGATCTGGTTGGCTAAATAGATATTTCACCCCGCTATTTTCCGTCAATAGTAGAAATTTTTTGCCCATTATGTAGTGTCACCACATTTTTAAGGCGTGTATTACCACTGCCAATTCTAAGTCGTGAGTGGCATAATTTCTCTCGTGTTTTTTTAATTTTCGGGACTCATAACAAATGACATGTCCTTCGAGAGTTAGGAAACCACCTAGTCCTTCTTTACTTTCATCAACACATACGGTGAAGTCTTTATCTGGGTCTGCTACCTTCAATATGGGTGCAATTGTCAATAATTCCTTTAGCTTGTTAAAACTGTCTTGACACTTCTCTGACCAGTGAAACTTGGTCCCTTTCTTTTGTAATGACGTGATATGGTAGGTTATCTTGGAAAACCCTTCTATAAATTTGCGGTAATATCCAATGATTCCTTTTAGTACCTATTGCTAGTTGTACCAGCCATGATTTTGCATGCTTCTGTTTCTTAAGTTCATTTGAATCTACTACATCAGGATTAATATAACTTAGCCTAGCTCCAAGGTCAATTAAAATAGAAATTCGAGTGTTATTGATTTCACCTTCGATTTCTACCACCAAGGACTAGTGGTTAGCTTGTTGACCATCTATGGCTGCATTTATCCAATGCAAGCTTCTGCGCGTGTCTCCCACCGTCGAGCCTTCCTGCAAATTATGAACAACAGTTCTATTTGCTGAAATTAAACATGGACAGTTCCTCCTTAGATGAGGCTCTCTGCATTCCCAACACTTTAATGGCTCACGGGATCTATCCCCAAACTTCTTCGTTCCCAGGTTTACCGGTTTACCGCTGCCTTGTGTATTCAGATGATTGGAGTGAAAATCCTTTCTTGGAAAAAAAATTTGCTGCATTCCGATAAGGATCTGGCTGGTATCCCTTCTTCCATTGGTTCATTTGATTTTGTTTCTTATCCTTCCAGGCTTTGGGAAACTCTACCCATTGTTTATACTGGTCATAACACATTCATTCTTTCCTGAATACCTCATTCAAGGATTTGGGGTTTTCAAACTCAATTTTGTCCCTGTAGGACGGTGGTAAACAACTTAAGAATCGCTGGATTTTTACCTTATCCTCTCGGATGTATGGTATGAACCTTAGCAGTTCCAAAAATTTATTTACAAGGTCCTCCATCGTCATCTGTCCAAGTCGTAACTCATAAAATTATTTTGTCTTCCTTTCATGATAGCTTTCAGAAAGTTATTGTTTCTTGAAATACTTCTTAGAGTCAGACCATTCCAACTGTTTCGCCTTTAGGCCCTTGGCTAATTTCACGTCTTGCCACCAAATGTTGGCCTTCCCTTTCAGATTGTAGATGGACATTCTGACCTTCATATTGTTGGAATAGTTGTAGGTTTGGAAGTGCGTTTTGATATCCAACAACCATGCCTCGGCTTCTTCTCCTGTCTTGGATTCTCCATCAAAGGTAGTTGGTTTAATCTTTTTAAATTATCCTTCAAGGTGGTCTACTTGTTTTCTTTTTCTGACTGTTTTAGTTATGTCTTCAACTGAAGGTGTTCCTTCAGATGAACTGTCTCCTTTTTCTATTTCTGGTCCTAAGTTCTTGGAAGCTCTCTTGCTAACCTCTTCATCATTATTATCATGCTTTGGGATTTTCTTGGTCACTATACTGCGCAGCAGGAATTCATTTATTTCTTGTTGTTCCTGCTGATCTTTCTTCAGTTTTTCATTGTCAGCTTTGAAAACCTGCAGTTCAACAATAAGATTCCTCATTGTTTCCAACACCTCCGTGGGTGACCTTCCATCACTGTTCTATCTTGGATCTCTAGAATATCTTTGCTGTGGATTTCCTTCCATCTTGATTTCTACATCATCCTGAGATGCCATAATTAACACAAAATAGAAAGGGATTTATGTTTGTAACCATAAGGTTTATTAGTTTTTTTTTTACATAAATCAAAATATATACTAAGAAACTAATGTGGCCATGTTCACGCCCAGTGTTGTAACTTTTTCTCTGATACCATATGTAATGTTTCCCAATTTTTCCAATTAAAAAAAAAATTGTGAGTCATTAATTCTCAAATTAAAGATACATCTGATCTCAATCTTACTACATGGAAATCATATACCTCTTCCTTTCACCATTTAGGGCTTACCAAAAATCCTTTAATTTCTGATCACTAACGGACCTTATCTCTACTTAAGTGAAAAATAACTAGTAGATTATAATGGGTTATAAATATTTATAATCACTCGCATCATAGTCTTTACTATTACCCTTAGCCCGACTATATCCTTATGGACATCTCACTACTAAATGTGCAAATGTATAATGGTCATATGCCATTAATTCTGATTGCATAGGTAAAACACATTACAGGGAGAGTGATAATGGACGAGCATCCTTAAATTCTAAAATGACAATACGTTTTCCTTAGGTTTAGTGTGGCAAGGTACTTATAGACCCATTACTATCACAACGACTATCTGTAGATGCAAGTGTTATGACTTGGAAGGTGGTAGTTAAGGCTAGTTATACGCATTACCCACTCACTTATAATTGTTGTCCCATATGAACTAACTCTTGGCCTGAGGTCTTTCCTTATTTAACACAATTCAATGAAACGAAACAGAACCCTAACTAATTTTAGGATTAATAAATAAATGATAATCTGGACTATTTACCAAAATTGATTTCCCAAGGACTGAGGCGGGATTAACCTGGGTATGATCAAGGTGGTGTAAAGAAAATATTTGTCAAAGCGTTTAAGGCTTATTGAATGTGCTCCCTTAGGATTCTCGCGAGTTTTAATGTGCCCATTGGGACTTCGCTATTAGGATATTTAGACACTTAGGAACTAGTTAAGATCTACTTGGTCTAATATGTCGTTAGGTAAAAGTGTGTTTCTTTAGTATGCATTAGTATGCATTTGTAGTTAGGCAATCCGACGGTCACAATACGTTCCCGACATAGAGTGATCTGACGGTTCATACTCTCGTCGATCTTAACGGCCATTGATCCATGGCTTAACACCCGATTGGTCAATGATCTCTATTTAAAGAGCATGGAGGTTCATTTGTCGATGATCGATTGTGAGAAACTCTCTTGTAAAATCTCTCTGTAATCTTTTTCTTTGCATTAATAAACTGCTCCAAGTGG
>JZKD02S1759227.1:152527-165524 GCA_000966675.3 Picea glauca
GGATGTTTCCCCGTAGGGGTTTTACCACGTGAAAACATCGGTGTGTTGATATTTGATCTGGTTATGTGATTGGTTACTGAAGGTGTTCATCCTCTGTTGGAATACCTGTGTTGTCAAACATTCACCACCTTTCCCTAACCACGGTGCACAGGTACAGATTGCCATTAATCTCTAGTAGACGAGTTCTTGGAGGTTACTCCTCATTCTCAAAGTTGGTTTTGTATATCCATCGACTATTCTATAGGGTTTCTTTGAATGTTCCCAATGCTTATGACGATAATTCAACCTGGTGGATATGTGTTCGATGGACCCCTCCCACTAGAAAACTCTCTTAAACAAGGTAAGAGTTTATGATGTTATACTAAATTTATCTATGTTTGTATTGTAACTCTTAACAAAGTCTGTTGATAAATGATTGCGCAAGATTTAGGTTATTAGTATTCTCTACTTATTGAGTGAGTCTTCCTGTTTTTCATCCATAGGGAAAGTTGGACTCCACTCCTGAATGTGAGGTTCCTAGTCTTATACTCCCAATCTTGAACCTTCCCTACGGTTATGTTTAAGGAGACCTGGACATAGAGTGTATTCTATTGTAGCACAGAGTGTCCTCTTAAGTTCTTTCAGCTCCGTTACTGTGCATATACTCTCTGTATAGCGTGTCTCTCCTCGTAGTAAGGGTATGACTAAGGTTAGAAATATTTAGAGCCATTATCCTTGGTAATCCACCCCGGTATCCCTTAACGAGTCAGATAAGGGTGGCCTAGGTATCACAACTGATATGGTGAATTTGTAATGCATATAAGTCTCATACGGGATTTCATTTTTCTTATTTTTTCATCTGTGGTATATAATTATCCCTAAGTCCCAATCTTCATCTGAAGTTTCTCCCTTGTCAGTGGTTTGGTTGTCTTGAATGCATGACTCGGATTGTTAATACTTAAAAAAAAGAACTGTTTCACGAGGGGGATTCCCATTTTTCCCAAGAGTCTATCAATTTTTTTCCCTTGTTGTCCCCAGATCAAAACACTTGTTAAACACCCCTGTACTATCATAAAAGAAGGGAAACCATACATGATACATTTTAGCAGAGTACAATAATTATTATGAATCATATTTAGCATGATTTTATTCACTATTCTAAAAGAAACCAAAAGGTCCTTACTAATTACAAACTAATGATGGGGCCTCTGATTTAAATGCGAGGTACCCATCAGGTGACTCTTCGCCCCGTCCACCCCTTAGAGTTCAACGACCCTTCCATGGATACGAGAAGGAGGCAGATTCTACTTCTGAAATTCATCTGCTAAGTATAGTCTGTAAATTTATTAGATACTTTCATTATCGGTATTCTATTGGTTGATTGATATTAATAAAATCTCATCGGTCTCTCTACAAGATTGGACTTCTTCGCCATTATTGGAACTCAGGTCATCTCTTTAAACAAGAGGTATTTGGGTTCTGGTTACTGTTTTCTTCCAAAAGAATAAAATCTCCAGTCTACCGAATGGGATAAATTTGTTCTAGTGTATGGTTGTTGTGGGTAGAGAAGTGCCAATTCTCACCCGACTTTTTATTATTACAATGTGTGTTTTTAAAGGAACTTAAAGGGTTAAATCCTTTACTGAGACATGGTCGAACGATTTATCTTTGTATTCTGTTATACCAAATGTACTTAAAACCCAGACTCTGTGATCTGGTATTTAGATAGATTTTAAGTATTGCAACTTCATCCTATATATATGTTCAAAAATAAAATAAATTTTAATTACCTGCTCTGGTTATTCACATAACTGTGAAATTTACTGATTGATTATATGCTTGCGGTAATTGTATACTTCTGAATTTGTTTTTTAAGAAATCTTTTATTTCTGCATCATTATTATAATAGGAAAGTTTAAATATGAATAGCCGAATTTGTAAAAACTTGGGCAAAGGAAATTTCCGTAATAAGAAAGGGTGCATCCGGGTTCCTTTACTATTAAAGTAGTTCATATAATAGATCTGTCATTGCAAATTATATAGTATAATTTTCTGTTTTTTCATACTCTCTTGCTCGAAATACCTTTATACGAGTTAGGCTAATGGACTGTAAGGGAACTAGTATAATATTCGGTCTTCCTACCTCAACTACATATCTGTCTCTACACAGTCTGTTTAATAGAAAAGAAAATGTAGCATAGTTTACAAAACTCAGAATGTTGTTCTCGACATTATTCATACAATTAGATTAATGAAATTACTGCATAACCTCCACTCCCAATATGCCAATCTCAACATTGACTTCACTTAGAAAACAAATAAAGAAGAAAATAATAGTGAATCTAATTTAGAGGAGATTTATTCCAGAATTTAACCATGCATAATCCTTCCAACTATCATGACAAATAAAAGGCCAATTCTATATCAGTCTTTAGGGGACACTCGAGATTAGATTTACCATATGTTCTTTGTCAGTCTTTAGGCTTCATGAATTCAAACTATTTTTTCCTACACATTATTATCTATCATAATTAGTAGATGAATTACATCCATGATTGAATCATTCACCAGAGAATGGAAATTATTTCAGTTCAGATTTAATAAATACACGACATCAGATATCAAATCATTCGAACAGAAAATGTAAATCATTTCAGTTCCAATTTAACAAATGCATTGCATCAGATACAAAATCATTAAGACACAGAAGGAGTAGAGCAACATATCTGAACCGGATCGTGAGAAGGCAAAGGGAACAACCACATTCCTCCCAACCATAGAATAGGGCAGCCAAATCACTTGCCCAGTTCACCCCCTAGTCTGACCATGAGTCCATGAGGGCTAACTCGAAACTCCTCCTCAACAATGTCGTTTAGTCTTCAACAGACTCCTCTTTCCTCACACTCAATCATTAGTGTTCATAACAACAAGAAAACAGTAGTCTCTTTTTCCCCGCATACTTGACAGTGTCCTACCTCCTCACATATGCTATTTATCCATAAAATATTTTTGCCTAGGTCTTTTACCCTCCCTTGGGAATTTTCATATCTTTCTAAATCCATGATTTTCAGGGGCTTCCAATGGCCAAATCCATGATTTTCCACTTGTAACAATCAGCCCAGAGGTAGTTCCAACATGTTCCCCACTCATGGAGTCATAGTTAGCTGATTTTAACATGGTTGTTCCATTTGTCCTCCTGCAATCTATATAAAATATTCTATTTTGATACAAGTGTCATAGTCAAATAGTTAATTGGGTCAAATCAGATCTTTTCCCAACAGTCATAATAATTAATTACAATTATCAAATTCAAAATTCGGAATTGCCATAAATGGCAAAAATTTTCCAATTTCAAATTTACTAAAAACGGAATAATTTTCCAACAAAGTTAAATTTCAAAAACACTTTATTTTTGGGGATGTTACAGAAAGAGGATCAAAAGGAACAACAAAAAAGTTCAGAGTTTTGCATATAGGAAGGTTCTTTTCTTAAGATAGTGATGCATGATACATCATTTTGACCAAGCTTATTGTTAAAAGTCACAAAAAAATCCTTAACCAGGATGAGTGCAATTAAATGCAATGGTAAGATATGTTTGTTAGGGTAAAACTAAGATCAAATCCCTAATCTCTTCATAATATCTGAAATAATTGCATGATGCTACCAATTTTTGAAAAAGAAACATTTAATCAAGACAATTGCAAAAGGTAAAAAGAAAGGAATTGAAACAAGACTTCCCTGACAACATTCAAATGTTGGTTCTCTTTGCATAACCACATGCCTTCATAACTGCATTATTCAAAAGAAAAAAAGTGAAAAGGAAAGAAAAACCCAAAATGAATCTATTCCTAAACCTACTCTAACTTCTACATAGATCAAAACTCTAAGTAAAATCGTATTTTCAATTCATCCACAAGAGCATCTTCAATCCTGCAAGGCATAGAAAGTCAAAAATTGGAATAAAAGAATGTAGTATTTGCAGATACAAAAGAAATATGTCATTATTACCTCTTATATATTCATTTAAAATCAAAGCAAGCATGACCTTACCATTCTTTTAAAACTTCTTGATGTATGAATCCTCCATCCATTCTGCAATCTTGTCATGATATGGGTCATAATGGCATGGAAGAATGTAAGTTCTGAAAACTTGTCAATATTACAGGGACCTGAAAAAAGAACTCGCCAAGGCCGATGTGCCCCATCCTCTTGACAATTCTCCAAGTGTTCATCAATTTCTTCACATGGAGGACCTAAAAAAATCATGTCATGCTTACCTCCTAGATATTTAGGTAGAAACAAAGCAAGAAAAACTTTATCTCTATTATGAATATTTTTTAGATATGAATGCTCAAGCCATTCTAAGATCCTATCATAAAAAATAGTATGCAAACTATGACTTCAACGAACTATATCTATCAATGGGGAACACATAATAAGAGCATTCATGACATCAATTATATTATTGGTTTGAACACTTCCTTTGATGAGATGGATCGTTTCAAAACGCGAAGCATAATCATTAAAATTCGAACTAACCAAAGAATGAATATGAAATGTAGAATATTTGATATCCATGGGAATGAGTGCATTGTCTTTTTCAAAAATAAATCATGTAAAATCATCTTGCAACATGTATTTTTTCCATGCGAGTGATGAAAGTGAAAGAGCATCAAATCTGACTTCATAAATGTTATGTTCGAAATTAATTTCACCAAATCTTGTCATATAAAAAAGATTTGATTTTGATGGAAAATAGTAAGATACCATGGGTAAAGTATCACGTCCACCAGAATCTAAGAAGAGATCGGGATATAAATATTAAAAGGAATAAAAAATAAGCACATGAAAAGAATCTCTTCAGCTATGATATTTAATAATGGTATTCTCAAGACATTCCTCTTCACTTTCCTTAAAATTTTTACTCTGTTTTGGTGATAAATCCTTCAACTTAATATGATCATCTGAATTTTCCTCATGTATGATAGACAATTCAAAACTTTCATGAAAAACATCTAATCTTTCATGTGGATAAGGTATGATTTGTGGATGAAGGTTTAAGGTTTCTTCTTCAAATTGAATATTTACAACTCTAATCAGTTTGATACTGTAACATCCCACTCTTGTGTGCACTGAGCGAACTTATCCTTTGAGGACACTTGCATGAAAGTGATCTGGGTTATTATACTATTGGTCATTTTGATAATGATTATGAGATATTATGGATTTGATGATATGTTATTTTTTTCTATTTACCTAGACATGTGTTATTGACTCAGTTCTCTTGAGTGTGCAGGACTCTAGACATTGAGGATGTAGAGACATTGTTGAAACCCTTGGACTTTGGATCGATTCAGGGAGTGGACAATTGGTATTTGAATGTCGTTGATGTCACATATGTACATATGATTATATTTTATGATGATTGATTATTATTGCTGACATGATTTGTTGATGGATATAGGTTGAAGATAGCTTGCCAACCAGACTCACATGTGGAGTAGAGGGGTCACACAGGACAACCAGAGACATTAAGGGAGAGGTGTGGCAGCAGCCCTACCACAACCTACTAGCAGTCTCATCATGGCTCGAACTGTAGGTTAACGATTACCTAGTTTGAGAAGACCCATGATGCCATGAGGGTGGACTATGACAGTCACTCACGATGATTCCAACGGATGCATAATAATGAAGGGGAATTATTCCTTAGAGGCCCTTAGTATCCCACAAGATCACCTAGTGGAGTATTGACTATAGGGGTTTGGCGTCTACCAAATTCATTCAAGAGGCAAGTGGCACCCTTGGAGCATGTAGTGCATCTTGAAGGGAACGTTGCACAAGGAAAATAGAAAGAGACAAGTGGCACCCTTGGAGCACGTAGTGCATCTTGAAGGGAACGTCATGCAATGAAAATAGAAGGAGGTGATTGACACCCTTGGAGCACGTAGTGCATCCTAAAGAGCACGTCGTGATTTTCATTGATTTGTTAATAAACCTAGTACATAGACTAAACAATTTAATAACTAAAAGTTCCCTTAAAAATTGTCGCCTGGCCTAGAGAAAATTAAAACCTAGGTCTAAGTAGAACGTGTGGTAAAAAAATAAAATAAATAAATAACATGTAACAAAAAGTGGGGTAGTCCCCAAGGTGTAGGACAGTCGGTGACGGAGTGTGTTGTTAAGCCACTCCGTGTTAAAAAGTCATCGGTTCGAAACCTGCGGGGACAAAAAATCCAACCATGTTAAGGGTTGGTGTGGCTCAGGCCGGGTGCGATCCCCGGGTGATTTTTATGGCTTAGATGCCCCTGAGTCGTGGTTTCTCAAGCCACAGGTTAATCCCGATGCCAACAGGTTCGGCCACATTAACAAAAAAAAAAAAAAAAAACGTGGGGTAAGAAATTCAAACTTATTTATTAAAGCTAAACTTATAATGGAGGATTAAATTTATTAAAAGGGAAAATGGTTGTTTTATCTACACTTGCTAATTTAATTTTTAGTTAAAAAGGAAAAAGGGGGAAAATTAAAGGAAAAAGGAAACTTAAACGAAAATGGAAACTCAAATAAAAAGGGAAACATACAGAAAAAGGGAAAGTTAAAGAAAAAGTTGAATGTTTAACTTAGTAAGGAATCTAGCCTTTGAGACTTTCTAATTATGAACTCAACTAGGAATTAAGTAAGGCGTAAGTCATTTAAGATTTGTAAGGGAATATTGGGACACTCAAGAGAATTTTTAAGAATGATTTTAGGTGGGTGAGGAAAATAGGAATAATTAATTAATAAATAAAATTGATTTTCTAGTGCAACTAGGGGATCGTGCGACATGTGTACGGGGGAGGTTTTTTGAAATTAATTAACTGAAAAAAGAATTTAATGAGAATTTCATAAACTGGTTACTTAAAAACTCTATAAAAAGGATAGAGGAGGAGTATGTATCTCATATTTATGCGTAACGTTACACTGTTGAAATTTTATCTTGACTGAACTTTCTCTTGTAGGAGTTGGGATACCCAGCTCGCCTAATAAGTGGTAGCTTGACCTTGCAAGGTGAGCTGGGTGCTATCATTCTCTGGTATTGTGTGTGTGTCCCCTTTGCGGATCAAGGGGCTCATGGGGAAGAAGAGTATCCCTAGAGTTGGCTAGGAGGTACCGGTGATGTCACATCGGTTGGAAAGCAGGAGCTAGAAGGAGAATGTGCGGGACAATGACTTCAGAGCATTCACATTTGGCTACGGTACATATGTGTATATTTGAATTGAATGGTAGTTTATATATGTTTCCTACACCTTCTTTAATGTACTTTTATTGTATTAAAGTTTATGTTTAATCAACGTAACACTATCTAGCTATTTCATTTATATCTTTCAGCAAATTGTCTTGATGAGCCCAGCATTTTATGATAAGAGAAATTAAAAGCATCCCAACCTTATGCTCGTTGTATTTGAATTTACTTCCCATGGTGATCCCAAACTCTGATTGCAATGACTTCACTGCATTTGTTTTTATTTGATTTAGAAGAAGAAAAAAATTATGTTTTTACCTTTTGTCCCTTATCCTTAAGTTATTAGTCTGTGCATGAGCAGTTGGATAGGATCCTAATCAACTATCTTCACTCCGGTGTTTAAGACTAAGATTTAAATGCCCTTCTTTCCTATGCATGGATAATAAGTGAAGGATAAATTTTCTTCCAACTATATATCCCTTACTTATCTTTGCATTTTTATCTTATGATTGATCTCTAATCTTTGTGTTTATGTGAATGAGTATCCTTGCATTTGGAATGATTCATTTCTGAATGTTTAACCACTACGTTTTCCCTGTGAATGATTTTCTTTGCGTTTGGAATGATTCATTTCTGAATGTTTAACCACTTTGTTTTCTCTATGAATGATTTTCTCTGAGTTTGGAATGATTCATTTATGAATGTTTAACCACTGCGTTTTCCCCATGAATGATTTTCTCTGTGTTTGGAATGATTCATTTCTGAATGTTTTAGCACTATGTTTTCCTTGTGAACGAATATCTCTGTGTTTTTGTTTTCTTCATCTCTCAATGATTAATAGCTGTGTTTTTATGAATGATTATATGCGTTCAACTTATCTATGTGTTCCTTTTATATCTATGTTCAATTATCTCTGCATGCAAACTACTCAGAAGAACTCTGTGAATTCATTCCATATCTGTGTTAACCAACTTATCTCTACATTTTTTGTTATGGATATTCTCTGCGCCCTTCTCATAATTTCACTCAGCGTTTTCCCTTAAATTTTATGGTTGCGAGTAATTTTATTGTGAGCGAATTACCACGATTTTTGGGAGCAATTACTATGATGAGTGATTACTAAGATTTTGTGATTACTGTAATTTTTATAGAGTTTAATTTCTCCCTTGAAATGTAACTCAACAGCGATATATTTACACAACGATTTTTGTGATATTTACATAATGACTTTTGTAATATTTAGACACTGATTTTTGCAATGTTTTAGACAATGTTTTTTGTGATATTTACACAGCGATTTTTGTAATGTTTTAGACAATGATTTTTGTAATGTTTTAGACAATGAATTTGTGGAGTATTCAGACAATGATTTTTGTAATGTTTACACAATAATATATATTATATTGTGCTTGACAGTGATTTTAATTCTAGATAAACGGTTATTAATGGGTAGCCATTTAACATTGTTGATGGTAAACATTTGAGAGTGAATTTATATATATTATAGACAACGATTTATATAATTTATAGACAACTTTATCACTTATTTTATAGACACTAGATCATTGTTAATGTAACATCCCACTCTGGCACACTAAGAAAACTTATTCTTTGAGGACACTTGCTCGCAAGTAATCCAAACTATTATGATATTAAAATATTTGTCCTTGATTGTGATGCTTTATGATAGATGATACGATGTTTACTACATAGACATATACAGGTGCTATTGACTCGATTTTACTGAGTATGC
This sequence comes from Picea glauca, assembly GCA_000966675.3. NCBI lineage: Eukaryota > Viridiplantae > Streptophyta > Pinopsida > Pinales > Pinaceae > Picea > Picea glauca. Next base: position 161,479 of record JZKD02S1759227.1, read on the forward strand.
AGGGTTTTGGACCTTGAGGATGCAGAGGCATCGATGTAACCCCTTGCACTATGGATCGAGTCAGGGAGTGTGATATTGGGGTTTGATTGTTTTACTGTGATTTTAGTACCTTTGATTAGATGATATGATGAGGACATGTCTGACATGATTGTTGATGATGCAAACTGACGAAAGCTTGCCGACCAAAATCACATATGGAGTAAAGGGGCCACACACAACTACCAGAGAGGTTGAGGGAGAGGTGTGGACAACATCCCTACCACAGCCTACTAGAACTCCTACCATGGCTTGAATTGTAGGTTAACGATTACCTAGTTCGAGAGGACCCACGATGTCGAGAGGGCAGACTGCGACAGTCGCTCGTGATGATTCTAAGGGGCGCGAAATAAGGCGGGGACCTTATTCTTTAGAAGCCCTTAGTCTTCCACAAGTTCACCTGGTGGAGTGTTGACTCTAGGGGTTATTGATGTCTACCAATCAGTCAAGAAGCGAATGGCACCCTTGGAGCACGTGGTGCATCCTGAAGGGCACATCGCGCAAAAGAAACACAAGAGGCGAGTGGCACCCTTGGAGCACATGGTGCGTCTTGAAGGGCACGTCACGCAAAAGAAACACTAGGGGTGAGCGGCACCCTTGGAGCACGTAGTGCGTCCTGAACGGCATGTCGCGTTGATGATGTTAAAGGAACAAACCTAGATGGCCCTAATACTAATATCTCATTAAGAAATTTTAAAAACAACTTCCCTAATTAAAATGTCGCCTAGTTCAGAATCTAAGTCCTGTGTCTAAAACTTCACTAGGGGTAAAATTTTGTCTACCCGTAAGAAATTATCTCTCTAAAATAATAATAATAATAATAATAAAGTTTAAAATAAAAACCACTTAAGTAATAATTGTGGACTTCATGATTTTTTGGGTAAAATGAAGAGAGTAAGAACTTAAATAAAATATGTGGAAAAAAAGGGGGGGGTAAAGAAGAATTTAATTAATTAGCTTGTGAAAGTGTAAAAGATATTAAATTATTAATAAAAAGGAAAAGGAGTTAATTCGCGCAACTGCCATTTTGGCTCTAATAAAAAGGGGAAAAAAGGGAATAATAAAAATTAGGAAACTAAGAAATGGATTAAACATAATAAGGGAAAGAGGGGAACTTATGGTAAAAAGTGAGGTCAACTTAGTAAAGAATCTACAATTAAGAACCTTCTAAAGTATTTAAACCTGTAAGGGAATCTAGGAACACCTAGGAGTAAATTTAGGAGCAACTCTAGGTGGTTGAGGGAAATGAAACAATTATTAATTTAAAGAAAATAATTATTGGAGGAAAGTGCGGGAGGGATGACACTTGTACGAAGGAGAAGTTTTGGAAGATTTTTATTAAAACGTAAAATTTAATGAGATTAGGGAAAGAATGGAAGTTCTAAAATTCTATAAAAGAGAGAGAGGAGAAGGAAGAAGGGGATCAGCTGTTAGTGTAACGTTACGTTGTCGGATTAGTGACTTGACTGATTTACTTGTGAGGAGTTGGGTTTTCCCAGCTCAGATAGGAGTGGTAGCTCGGCCTTGCGAGGCGAGCTGGGAGCTAGACGTACCATTTAGATAGTGTGTGGCCCCTTTGTGGATCAGGGGGCTAAGGGGGAAGCAGAGTACCCATAGCATTGGCTGGGAGGTATCGGTGAGGTCTCGACAGTCAGTGAGCGAGAGCGGCATGGAGCGCGCAGATGTCACCTGGAGCAGGCGATCAGGCAACGATATGTTTTTCATTTTGCATGATACAAGGTACTAGGACCTTGGCCCTCTCTTATTGTTATCAGCAATTTTTTTTTTCTTTCTTGGCTTGTGAGATGAAAACTACTTGGCTTATCTCTGCATGGGTTCTCGTCAGATTGATTGGTTTTCCTTTTTGTTCCTCGGCGATTGAAAGTGTGTTATGGTTATAAAATATTTATTCTTACTCTATTGTTGTATGTTGGTTTAGATAAAAGAGATTTTATGACCTCGACATTGCCTACCTTCCTTGGTTCTGTGTGATCTACAATTGTGCCTTAAGTTTGTTTTGTCTGCATTTTTCTATTATCATTTCCATGCGTTTCAGTGGAATAAACCCCCTTGATTCAACACCCTTCTTTGCATTTTTTTTTTGTTTGTATTTCTCTGCGATTGGGGAGGATACCCACGCGATTTTTGACCACTTAATCCTGCATTTTACCTACCGTTTCCTGCGTTTTTATATGACTGTGGGCGTTTATATATGACTGTGGGCATTTTATATATTACTGTGGGTGTTTTATATCATTGTGGGCGTTTTATATCACTGTGGGCATTTATATATTACAATGAGCATTTTTATATTAATGTGGGCATTTTTATATCATGGTGGGTGTTAATATATTTACGTGGGTGTTTATATATTAATGTGGGCGTTTATATATGACTGTGGAATTTTATATATTACTGTGGGCGTTGGGCATTTTATATCACTGTGGGTGTTTATTTATTACAGTGGGCATTTTTGTATTAATGTGGGCATTTTTATATCACTGTGGGAGTTTATATATTATCGTGGGTGTTTATATATTAATGTGGGCATTTTTATATGACTGTGGGCGTTTTATATATTACTGTGGGTGTTTTATATCACAGTGGGCATTTATATATTACAGTGGGCTATTATATATTAATGTGGGCGTTTTTATATGACTGTGGGCGTTTATATATGACTATGGGCATTTTGTATATTACTGTGGGCGTTTTATATCATTGTGGGTGTTTATATATTACAGTGGGCGTTTATATATTAATGTGGGCATTTTTATATTTCTATGGGCATTTTATATTACTGTGGGTATTTTATATTACTGTGGGCATTTTTATGACTGTGTTTTACATTACTATGGGTGTTTGGGGTGGACTATGTTCCTTTATTGTTGCGACCTCCTCTGCACATAGCTCGTGTTCACCTTTGTAACCAACGGACCCCTTCCTTAACTTCCAGTGCTCAAATATGAACTCTGATCACTAGGCCGCAGTCTCATTGATAACCTCGATACAGTAACAGCAAAACCCTCCACATGTTTTCCTTTCTTTTATTTTTGCATGAAAACAAAAAACAAGGGGAGCAAAATTTGCCTATGGCTACGCCTGGATCTATGCGCCTCATTTAAGACAACCAGAGTCTGAAATCTATTTGGCTGCATTAATTGGAGAGAATCCTCATGTTTCCTTAAGTCACAATTTGATTAGGAGCCTTATTTCCTCTTTAAGACAGGATGTATGACCAATAGATAGAGATGTGAGATTTATGATTCCATTTATTGAATGAGGATTAGATGTGATAGGCTTTAGTAGATTGAAGGTTAATTACTTGTTCTGTATTATTTTAAGTGTTTTTAACAACTGTATCAATTTCAATATCGATTGTAATTTAGGATAACTTATTTTATTAATGTTATTTTGAGTTTTATTTATTTATTGCAGAAATAATTAATTAATGTAAATGTAACCAAATAAATATAAAACTTGGTAATGATGAGTAGGTTGAAAGTAATGCATTATTGATAATGGTATAAGTGGTTTATCACTAGATTGCTAAGATTGATCGGTTACATGATTAAAATGGACTTAAAAGTTGCCAGTAGTAGTTTATAAGTTATGCCAATTTAGGATAATGACCTCGATAAACTAGACTTGAAGTTAGAGTGAAATACTGTGAATTAGATTTTAAAGTTAACCCAATTCAAGGTCTGACCTACCGCATTAATTTTCTTGTCTTGCAGTTGATTAAAGGTACTCTCCCGAGAAACTGTTGGACACACCTACCACACTTAGAGGGGGGTGAATGAGTGTGGGGCTCTTTTTCCCAAAACATCCCTCTTGCACAAAAACTTATCAATTAGCATTCAACATTTATTCATTAACCATTGTTGTCATTTAGAACCAGTTAGATGTGAGCACATATCAGCAACATATATCAGAAATATATCATCAACAAGTCATCACCACAATGAACACAAAGAACACAAGATGTATGTACAATTTTCTTTTTATTA
>JZKD02S1759227.1:165534-179482 GCA_000966675.3 Picea glauca
CTAGGATAGTTTCACCAACAATTTCCTTGATCTTCATCTCATTATTCCTCATACAATCATGGGTCCTCCAACCATTCTTCTAGGATAACTCAATCCATAAAGCGTCTTCCCGTGAAGGCTTTCACCGTAAGGGGACCACTTTGGAGTTCATCCATTTGTACACCTTATCAATCATGATAAGACAATAATGAGTCATCTATATATTTTTCCAACAATGCATCATAGACTAATGGAACCACATCGATCCATCTTCATCATGTATCAATGACAACTCATTGATCCATATTCATCTATGCATTCTCATCAAGGACAATACATATTATATTACATGAATCATCAATCAATCAATCCTTTGACATCAATCAATCACTTGACATCAATAAATGACATCAATCAATCAAACCATTGGCATCAATGAAAACATGATCCAACAGAAACACTGCAGTAGTAGTGAGTAAATTAAGAAGTTAATAATGATTCACTACTTCAATATGTTGTACTATAGATAACTTTGTTAATTGTGATAATGATGGTGGTGTTAATGTCATGATTATTATCGTACTTTGTATAATAATTGTCAATGTCTTGCCATGTGATTATTATCATTGTAAAGTTATGGTAATTTAAATGTAAGGGTGTTGTCGTTTTATGGTAATGATATTGTAGTTGTATTGTTATGGATAACACATAAAATGAATTGTGGTTATTATTTTTGCAAAGTTATTAACATCTAAGTGTAAGGTGTTCATTATTTTAAGGTAACGATATCGTAATTTTTTATTGTTAGTGGTAAACATATATAGTGTAATGTCCTTGAATTAAGTACAATAAGTGATCATGAATTAGTAAATGGGGATTTGCAATTAATTGAATATACATTTTTAAGGTTCGGTGGGTAACTCGTCGACTAACGAAAATTAAACGAACTGTTGATCTATAATTGTTGCCAATAGTGTCGTAGGTAATGTTGAGTCTTAACTAATGGTAGGTTATTGTCAGTGTCCTTCTGACTTGCGCCCTCTGTAGAGGACGTGGTCGTTTATTAACTTTTGTTGTACTTGGTTGTATATAACTTATTGCTTGTGTTGGGCGGGATGTAGACACCTCCATGTTCCTGAAAATAGTCACCAGCCCTCAGACCTTAAATGGTTAAAATTGATGGGAACCTGGGCTTGAGCGTTGCTTATGTGTCTTGGAGGTCCTAACCATTGTAGGGTAGTATGGATGGGTAGTCAGTCTTATTATTTTTTGGTTGATTGTCGTTCATTTCTTGCAGAGGTTTATGTGTGTCTTAGATCCTTTTGTTGTCATCGCATTGCATGCGTCATGTTCATCATCTTATGGCAATGCAGAGTCGAATTTATTTATTATCCTTGTACACATGCCCACACACAAAAAAAAATAAAAATTCACTTGTTATAAGAGGTTTTTCATTGTAACAAGGAGGATTGTTACATATGGTATCAGAGTGGGGTTCAACCCGCGACTTGGGATCACTACGACTTTCGTTTGCATGATTGGATTATACTGTTGCTAATCGAGTTGATTGTGTGCGTGCAGGTAATCATGGTTAGAGGACATTGCGGAAGAAGACAATGGGGTGCTAAGGGAGGAGGTGTGACGCCTCCAGTAGCATCCACACCTGAGGGGTCTAAACCCCAGGGAGATGAGCAGGTTCTTGGACAGAAGAAGATAGCAGTTGGCGATGTAGTTAGGATGATGAGATCTTTTCAGCGCATGTCTGAGGCACTGATCAGCCGTTTGGACAGAGAGGAGGCCAGGGCATCGACACCCACTGAGTTTCTACCGCACGCACCAGTCGTTACTAGTAGAATTCACCATGAACTCAAGAAGGACAAATTTCCTGAGTTCTTTGGTGCCCCAGACGACACCACCACCGATGCATGGTTGGAGAACATAGCGATGTGCTTCGCACTTCGTGATTATACCTCCAACATGAAGGTATGCATGGTAGTCTTTCAACTAAAGGGGAGCACTCTTCTATGGTGGAAGATGCTCCTACCACAGTTGAACATGGCCATCGAAGACGTGTCATGGGAACTGTTTGAGGAACGGTTCTGAGAGAGGTACCTTTCAGAGGAATTCATTGAGTGTCATCTCAATGAGTTCAATGCCCTACAACAGGGAGGTCATACAGTGCCCGAGTACGAGGCCTATTTTATGGAGCTTCTCTGGTATGCTCCACACCTTAACACTGAAAAACGTAAGGTCAACAGACTCGTGTTCGGCCTTAATGGCGACCTGTGTGAAAAGGTTAGGATTTTGATGCCCCAAACCTTGCATGGTGTCTCCTAGAAGGCCCTCATAGCAGAGGAGGAGCTTATCAATGGGGGTCAGACCAGGACTCCAGCGAGACCAACAGGGCAGGTTTCATCTGGAACACAGTAGCACTAGACACCAGTGAGACATACACTGGGAAATCATGGCTTCCACAGGGGATCCACTTTCACTACACCTTGGTGACTGTCGCCTCAGCAGCGGACACCTTATCAGGGAATACATCATCAACAGCAGTGTCACCCGTAGCAGCAACAGTTTAGGCCTGTTCAACAAAACAGACCAAGGTTCTAGGCTGGTGGGCCATCATCTTCTACTTTGGGTACTAGGATTATTGGGCCTAAGAAGGGGTTTTGGACTTGTGGGGAGCCACACTACCAGCGTGACTGTCCTGTGGAGAGGACTAGAGTGTCTGAATCAGTCGGACCCACTACAGTGGGAGATATGGACAAGGCCAATTGGATTCATGCAGTGATGAATAATCGCCAGGCAGAGCACCAGTCGACTATGCTCGAGACGACAGGTACCGTCGCTGACCAAACCCTTAGTGTTTTGATAGATCCCAGTTCTATCGAGAGTTTCATTTCTGGTGCAACGCTAAAAAGGATTAAAGTAAGGGTAGTCAAAGAGGATGAGTTTAGCTTTGTAAAGATGGCTTCGAGAGACAAACAGAAGGTTGGAGGAAAGGTTACGAGATGTGCCCTTAACCTGAGAGAGTTTGTCACGAGAACCAACCTGTACGTCATGATATTATGATCTTATGATGTCGTGATTGGTATGGATTGGTTGGAATCGCATGAGGTGATACTCAACTATAAGATGAAATGGTTGATCTTGGTCGATAACGAAGGATAGAGATGTGTGATTGTAGGATGGAACCAGGGAGTTTCCCTGAGATTTGTCTCTTCCTTACAATTACGAAAGAGTATGCACAAGGGGTGCAAGCTTTAGGTGATCCTTGTGCTAAACGAGAAGGGAGTAGCGGAAGGTCTAGAACACCATCCGGTGGTGAGATAATTTGCGGATGTGTTTCTGGAGGATTTACTTGGGATGCCTCCAGAGGGGGAATTGGAGTTTACCATAGAACTAAAACCGGGGACTGAACCGATAGCAAGAATGCCTTATCGGATGTCAATCCCAGAGTTACAAGAGTTAAAAATGCAACTGAAGGAGTAGTTGGAACTAGGATTGATACGTCCTAGCGTGTCACCGTGGGGTGCACCGGTTATTTTCATATGAAAGAAGGACAGACCGTGGAGGATTTGCATTGACTACCGTCAATTGAACAAGGCCACGATAAAAAATTACTATCCCTTGCCGAGAATCGATGATCTATTTGATCAAATGAAGGGTGCGACGGTGTTCTCCAAGATCTACGATCAGGGTATCACCAGTTATGGATTAAGGAGGATGATGTCCCTAAGACCACCTTTAAGACGATATTTGGACATTACAAGTTTACGGTTTCACCGTTTGGACTGACAAACGCCCCAGGGGTATTTATGAGTTTGATGAACAGGGTCTTACATGAGTACTTGGACAAGTTCGTCCAAGTGTTCATTGACGATATTTTGATATACTCTTGGACTACGGAGGAGCATGACGAGAACTTGCGCTTGGTACTATAGTTTCTGGGAGAGCACAAATTGTATGGGAAGTTGTCCAAATGCTCTTTTTATCAATCAAGGATTCACTACTTAGGGCATGTCATCTCCAGGGAAGGCATCGCCATGGATCTAGCCAAGGTCAAGGCTATTATGGAATGGCCTGCACCAATGAATTTCATGGAAGTGTGTAGCTTTATGGGTTTAGCAGGATACTATCGACGGTTTGTCGAGGTATTTTTGAAGATAGCAAATACGATCACAGAATTGTAGAAGAAAAAAAAGAAGTTCGTTTGGACCGAGAAATGTGCAGAAGAATTTCGGAGGCTTAAAGAGTTGTTGACGACAACGCCGATACAAAAGGCCCTTGACATGGACGCGAAATTCTTGGTATGCACAGACGCATCCAAGGAAGGCTTAGGTGGAGTCTTGATGCAAGACAAACGATTAATCGCTTGCATTTCGAGGAAACTGAGAAGGCATGAGGAGAACTACGCGACGCATGATTTGTGGTTATTAGACATCGTATATGCCTTGAAGGTTTGGAGACACTACCTTGTTGGATGAAAATTTGAACTAAAGACTGATCATTGTGGACTACAACACATTTTTACACAAAGCGACCTAAACGCATGACAACGACGTTGGTTGGAATTGTTTAGTGAGTACGACTTTGAGATTACTTACATAAAGGTAATAGTGAACCGAGTGGCAGATGATTTGAGTCGGAGACCATGCATCTTTTTAGTGTTGCCTCTTCAGACGAATCTACGTGAAAAAATTCTCACTTTACAGTGTGATGATGACTGGTACAAAGAGGTTGAGGGTTTTATCGGATAAAACACAATGAGGGATTTTCTTTTGATAGTGATGGGTTATTAAGGTTTAAAAGTCGGATTTACGTACCGACAAACGACGAGTTGAGGATGTTGGTCCTGAGCGAGGCTCATAGGGTAGTTTACATGGCTCACCCAGGAGTCACGAAGATGAGGGCAGACCTTATGCCCTTATTCTTTTGGAAGGGAATGAAGGCAGACATAGTCATCTATGTGGCCAGATGCCTTGAATGTCAGTAGGTAAAGGTTGAACATAGACACCCAGTGGGATTACTACAACCACATGCTATTCTGGAATCGAAATGGGAGGTTATTTCGATGGATTTCATTGTTGGATTTCCACTGACGGCAAGGAGACATGACTCGATTTTCGTAGTAGTAGACACTCTAATGAAGAGTGATCACTTTATACCTGTGTGTACGACGTATTAGGCACCTAACATTGCTAGAGTTTTCATCAATGAGATTGTGAGGCTGCATGGCATGCCTAAGAGGATTATATCCGATCAAGGATCGATGTTTACTGGACGATTTTGGATGAGTTTCCAAGAGGCCTTGGGAACCCAACTTAACTTTAGTACTGCGTATCACCCAGAGACTGACGGGCAGATAGAACGAGCGAACCAAACCTTGGAAGACATGTTGCGCATGCACGTGATAGACCAACAAAAGAGTTGGGAAGAATTCTTGCCACTAGTGGAGTTCGCTTACAACAACAGTTACCAGAGCACCATTAAGATGGCGCCTTTCAAGTTTCTTTACGGGCGACCGTGTCGGACTCCCTTGAGTTGGGATCAGCTTGAGGATAGGGTCCTGGTGGGACTAGAAGTGATCCAATAAATGGAAGAGGAAATGCAAACCATAAGACAAAGGATTAAAGAAGTGCAGGATCGACAGAAGAGTTATGTCAACGTGCACCAAGTTGACCGTAGTTACAAGGTCGACGATCAATTCTTCTTGTAGGTTAAACCACATAAGAGTTAGATCAAGTTTGGAAAGGGAGATAAACTCTCTCCTAGGTTCGTGGGACCTTTCAATATTATGGAGAGAAAGGGGCCCATGGCCTATCGACTAGCCTTACCTAATTCCTTGAGGCATATGCATGATGTTTTTCATGTATCTATTTTGAGACATTATATTAGTGATCCTATGCATGTTATTGACATGAGTTCCTTGCAGGCATTGGACGAGGGAGTGCTCATGGCTGAGACAGTCCACATATTATATCATTGTGTTCGACAGTTACGACAACGAATGGTAGATCGGGTCAAGGTCCAGTGGGACAATTATAGTCCACACTCGGTGACCTAGGAGGAAGCATATGATATGCGCCAACAGTTTCCATCTTTGTTTTATAGATAGACTTATGATACTGTGATACATTTACTTCGACATTTATACTATGAAACTTCGAGACGAAGTTTAGACCAAGAGGGGGTGTATGTAACAACCCGCTTTGGCGCATTGAGAAAACTTATTCTTTGAGGACACTTGCTCCTAAGTGATCTGGACTATTATGATATTAAAATATTTGTCCTTGATTATGATGCTTTATGATAGATGATATGATGTTTAATGCATTGACATAGAGAGGTGCTATCTACTCTATTTTACTAAGTATGCAGGGTTTTGGACCTTGAGGATGCAGAGGCATCGACGTAACCCCTTCGACTTTGGATCAAGTCAGGGAGTGTGCTATTGGGGTTTGACTGTTTTACTGTGATTTTAGTACCTTTGATTATATGATATGATGTGGACATGTCTAACATGATCGTTGATGATGCCGGCTAATGAAAGCTTGCCGACTAGACTCACATATGGAGTAAAGGGGCCACACATGACTACCAGAGAGGTTGAGGGAGAGGTGTGGACAATAGCCCTGCCACAGCCTACTAGCACTCCCGTTGTGGATCGAACTGTAGGTTAACGATTACCTACTTCGAGAGGATCCATGATGTCGCGAGGGCAGACTGCGACAGTCACTCGCGATGATTCTAAAGGGCGCGCAATAAGGCGGGGGCATTATTCCTTAGAAACCCTTAGAATCCCACAAGTTCACTTGGCAGAGTGTTGACTCCAGGGGTTATTGATGTCTACCAATCAGTTAAGAGGTGAGTGGCACCCTTGGAGCACGTGGTGCATCCTGAAGGGCACGTCATGCAAAAGAAACACAAGAGTCGAGTGGCACCCTTGGAGCACGTGGTGCATCCTGAAGGGCACGTCGCGTTGATGATGTTAAATGAATGAACCTAGATGGCCCTAAGACTAATATCTCATTAAGAAATTTTAAAAACAACTTCCCTAATTAAAATGTCGCCTAGTTCAGAATCAAAGTCCTAAGTCTAAAACTTCACTAGGGGTAAAATTTTGTCTACCCGTAAGAAATTATCTCTCTAAATAATAATAATAATAATAAGAAAGTTTCAAATAAAAACCACTTAAGTAATAATTGTGGATTTCATGAATTTTTGGGTAAAATGAAGAGAGTAAGAACTTAAATAAAATATGTGGAAAAAAAAGGGGGGTAAAGAAGAATTTAATTAATTAAATTGTGAAAGTGTAAAAGATATTAAATTATTAATAAAAAGGAAAAGGGGTTAATTTGCGCAACTGCCATTTTGGCTCTAATAAAAAGGGTAAAAAAGGGAATAATAAAAATTAGGAAACTAAGGAATGGAGGAAACATAATAAGGGAAAGAGGGGATTTTATGGTAAAAAGCAAAGTCAACTTAGTAAAGAATCTGCAATTAAGAACCTTCTAAATTGAACTAAATTAGCAACTTCATTATAGGGAAAGTATTTAAACCTGTAAGGGAATCTAGGAACACCTAGGAATAAATTTAGGAGCAACTCTAGGTGGGTGAGGGAAATGAGACAATTATTAATTTAAAGAAAATAATTATTGGAGGAAAGTGGGGGAGGGATGACACTTGTATGAAGGAGAATTTTTGGAAGATTTTTATTAAAACTTAAAATTTAATGAGATTAGGGAAAGAATGGAAGTTCTAAAATTCTATAAAAGTGAGAGAGGAGAAGGAAGAAGGGGATCGGTTGTTAGCGTAACATTACATTGTCAGATTAGTGACTTGACTGATTTAGTTGCCTCATTTAAGACATCCAGAGTCCAAAATCTATTTGGGCGCATTAATCAGAGAGAATCCTCATGTTTCCTTAAGTCACAATTTAATTAGGAGCCTTATTTCCTCTTTAAGATAGGATGTATGACCAATAGATAGAGATGTGAGATTTATGGTTCCATTTATTGAATGAGGATTGGATGTGATAGGTTTTAGTAGATCGAAGGTTAAGTACTTGTTCTCTCTTATTTTAAGTGTTTTTAACCACTGTATCAATTTCAATATCGATTGTAATTTAGGGTAACTTATTTTATTAATGTTATTTTGAGTTTTATTTATTTATTGCAGAAATAATTAATTAATGTAAATGTAACCAAATAAATATAAAACTTGGTAATGATGAGTAGGTTGAAAGTAATGCACTATTGATAATGGTATAAACATTTTATTGCTAGATTGCTAAGATTGATCGGTTACATGATTAAAATGGACTTAAAAGTTGCCAGCAGTAGTTTATAATTTATGCCAATTTAGGGTGTTGACCTCGATAAACTAGACTTGAAGTTAGAGTGAAATACTATGAATTAGATTTTAAAGTTAACCCAATTCAAGGTGTGACCTGCCGCATTAATTGTCTTGTCTTGTAGTTGATTAAAGGTACTCTCCCAAGAAACATTGTAGTAGCAGTGAGTAAATTAAGAAGTTAATAATGATTCACTACTTCAATATGTTGTACTATAGATAACTTTGTTAATTGCGATAATGATGGTTGTGTTAATGTGATGATTATTTCCATACTTGCTATAATAATTGTCAATGTCTTGCAATGTGATTGTTATCATTGCAAAGTTATGGTAATTTAAATGTAAGGGTGTCTTCATTTTATGGTAATGATATTGTAGTTGTATTGTTATGGATAACACATAAAATGAACTGTGGTTATTATTTTTGCAAAGTTATTATGATCTAAATGTAAGGTGTTCATTATTTTATGGTAACGATATCCTAATTTTTATTGTTAGTGGTAAACATATATAGTGTAATGTCCTTGAATTAAGTATAATAAGCTATCATGACTTAGTAAATGGGGATTTGCAATTAATTGGATATACATTTTTAAGGTTGGGTGGGTAACTCGTTGACTAACGAAAATTAAACGAATTGTTGATGTGTAATTGTTGTCAATTGCGTCGTAGGTAATGTTGAGTCTTAACTAATGGTAGGTTATTTCCGGTGTCATTCTGACCTGCGCCTTCTATAGAGGACATGGCCATTCATTAACTTTTGTTGTACTTGGTTGTAAATAATTTATTGCTTGGTCTACTTGTGTCGATCGAGATGTAAACACCTCCATGTTCCTCAGAACAATCGCCAGCCCTAAGACCTTAAATGGTTAAAATCGTTGGGAACCTAGGCTTGAGCGTTGCTTATTTTAATATTATGGTATTTGCGGGAGGTATTTACCCCCACGTGTGAACCTGACGAGAATAGAAGACTCTGGGAAGCAAGAGAAACCCTAATTAATTGGCTAATAACCCTAGAAGCCTTGTCGACTCAAGAAGATAATTTATATTAGGCTATTAGCCTCCAAGAGAAGAAGTCGACCAGAATTAACAATAATATACTAAACAGACACATACCCAGAAGGAGAAGTCATCCCCAGCAAACTGGCAAGATAACTATAAATACAGGGCGCGAGTTCTCATTTGACAGTATCTCAGAATTGCAGTTTCCCAGTTGGTGCGCACTGCAGTTGCAGTCTGGTGCGCAGGTTTGGAGGAGGGTTGCAGGTGCAGCTGCAGCAGCAGCTGGTTCTCAGTTTTGGCTTGAATATCTCTTGGCTAGGGTTTGGGACTATCTGATCAGTCTTTTGTGATGCACTATCCTTGGGGATTGATGCGCTTCTCTTTGTTTGGCTATCTATCCTAGGGTTTTCTTCCAGAGGAATTCTCAGTCAAGGTTAAGGTGCTCGGAGGGAGGATTCATCCTATGGTTGGGTGACGAGGGAATCATCAATGGTAAAATGAGCACACCATCTTCTATATTCTAACAGGTTATGGGCCCACACCCCTTTAGTCAGCCTAAAACGCTGGAAGGAAACATAACCGCTAGATATTAAGCTCGTTGAGGAATTGTCACTAGGGTTACTAGCAGGAGCAGCTTCCAAAAGCATTGCAGCTAGGGTTACCAGCAGAAGCAGTGCAGAAACCCTAAACCTCTTGTTGAGGCACCTTAAGTGATGAGATTGACCTAATCTATGGATATATCAATGTGTGCTAGCCCAACACATCTCCTAATAATCTCAGAAAGCCAAGACGTGAAGTTAGGTTTTCTAGTCAAATCTAGGGTTTCACCAAGTCAAGCAAGCCATGACAAACTCTATGAATTCTAAGAACAAGATAGATGGAGCCTCTAACTTCAGAACATGGAAGACAAGGATTGACCTCATCCTTGGTAAGAATAAAGTGCTAGATATTGTGAAAGGAAAGATCGTGAAGCCGGAGTTTAAAGAAGGAGAAGAGAAGGAACCGCAGAATGTTGCAGCTATGGAGAAGTTCAAATATGTTGATATCAATTCCATGAGTATCATAGTGGATTCCATAAAATACCACTTGATACCCTACATCTCCCATCTTGACTCATCGAAGAAGATCTATGATGCCCTAACAAATCTCTTCTCAGTCAGAAACATTGGACAAGTTATGAGTCTGAAGAATGAGCTCCATGGCATGAAGATGAATGATGATGACAACATAACATCCTACTTTGTAAGGATCTCACAGCTAAGATATCAACTACAAGCTATTGAAGAGATCACTTCAGAAAAGGAATTGGTGAACATAGTACTCAATGGTCTTCCCAAGACATAGGATGCATTTGCCACAAGCATGAATACAAGGAAGGAGTACCCGACATTTGAAGAACTTTGGACTTGTTGTGCTCAATAAGAATCAAGGATCAATGCAAAAGAGAAACCCCAAAAGAAGTACAATGATCAAGAATTCACAACAAGATTCAAGAACTTCAGGAACAAAAGGAAGTTTGGTTCAAGAAGGAAGCCAAATCAAGAGAAAGACATTTCATAAATACAATGCTTCAACTGTCAGAAGTACGGTCACTACAGGAATCAGTGTCCCAAGCTAAAGAAAAGGAAGAAGAAACATGAAGCATCGATTGCTGAAGAAAATGAACCTACTAAGAAGACTAAGCAGGATAGAAGAGACTTCTTCTACTAAAAGGTAACAACACTCTTCTTATTTTCTTGTACATATCTTGCTTGCATCATCTCTGTACATATCTTGTATATCTATCTCTTGGAAGATAATTTGTTCCAAGAAGGACTATACCTATGAAAGAACAATAGGACAAGGATGAATTTCATTAGATAATACATATGAAAGGATGAAATACAAATCATGTGGAAGCTACTGCAAGATAAGACGAATCAATCATGAAGAGACTTAGAAGTCAGACATCAAGAGGAATTGGAGAAAGACTTATGAAGACAACTAATATGGAAGCGTGGACTATGTTAGACAAAGAAATCCAATTATATATTGCAGAAGACAATAAGGATGCAGATGGAAGTATGGACTCTATCAGATGGAGGGAGCTGATTATATGCCCTCTTACATGAAGCAAGGACTAGGAGGGAGCTAATCCTATGATCCATTGAAGATGATGAAAGGTATATATCCATGGTAACAGTGATGAAAGACAAGACATGTTCAGCTCAACCGCAGAAGAAGACCTCTTCAAAGAGAAGCCTTAAAGTATTCCTGGTTGTCCATCCAAATCCATGAACCAATGATGAAGGTAAGAAGTGGAATATCTAGGGCATGGAATCTATAAGAAAATCCATGGACCCAAGAGCTAAAGAAAAACATGAAAAAGAACATGAAGATTCCAAGAAAGAAGAACCAGAAAAACCAGTCATTCTATCAAGAAACACAAGATTCCAAGCCTAATATGAACCCACTAAAACCAATCTAGCAGAAGAACTAAAAGTCGTGATGAAGAATAGTGTACGGAAGACTTATGAATGAAAGAATTACGAGATCCAGAACCAGAGATTCTCTCAGATGGAGGGAGAAGACTATGATGATTTCTTGTTCCAGTACACCATACTTATCTCTATATAAGTCATTATACTATCCATAACATCCATGAGTCGAAATTCTACATCAGACGAATGCAAAGAATGTTCTCCAAAGAAGATAAATAAAGAGCATATGAAGAGCAATCTCAAAACTTTGAGGCATACCAAAAGGATACTCTTGTATGCAGATAAGAAGAAGACAACTTGGCGGAGAACCTCCAGTGCACAACAGAAGTGTGGTGAAGACTTCCTATAACATCAATATGACTTCTCAGAAGATCATATCTCATGATGACAAAAGAAGTACCACATGGATATGTGCCAGTTCTCCAACTATGATATACTCTACTGTTCAGATCTACATGAAGCCTTCAGACTACAGTACAAGCATTACATTATCCATGATAAAGTCCATAAGGGATAAAATGATTTCTCCAATACATATCTCCACAGATGAGCAAATAAGCATACATTTTGGTAAAGCCTCTATTCAAGATGAAAGAAATTGCATACTCAAGCTAGAACTTGTGGAAATAACTCTCTTAGCTGGAAGGAAAGACTCTCCAAACTATAAGAAGGTACGCAAACATTTATTTTTGTGATTTAAATAACTCTCCAGTTAGGAGGGAGCATTTATCTTTGTAATTGAAAAATAGTCCAGATTGGACAGATGCTTTCCTATTTGGAAGTGGATTGAGATTTCTGACGGAGAGTGACTTCCCATTGTAGTTAACATGGGAGGCAGACTGATTGTTGATGTATAATAGACAATGACTTCCCATTATGGGGAGTGGTATAGGACAGTCATTCTTCTTGGAAGTCACTCTGAGTAGTGGTCAAGTAGAATGGTCTGCCTCGCTGGGCAGTCATTCTTTCGAAGTTCACAGTTGTGAGCAGTTTCGAAGAATCGTCCGTTTTGGAGGTTGATGCAGGACAGACATTCCTCGAGGGTTATACATTCTCTCCAGGTTACACTTTAGTGTTGGAGGAATGGCCCAGGGTGGGGAATGGTCTAGACAGTTATTCCTCGAGGGCAGATTCATTCTCTCTAGGTTACACTTTGTTTAGTGTTGGAGGAATGGCCCAGGGTGGGGAGTAGTCTAGGCTCAGCAATCAGGGACAGTTATTCCTTGAGGGCAGACTCAATCTCTCTAAGTTACAGTTTGTTTAGTGTCGAAAGAATGGCCCAGGTTGGGGAATAGTCCAGGACAATCATTCCTTAGGGCAAACTCATTCCCTCCAGGTTACACTTTGTTTATTGTCAAAGGAATGGCCCAGGGTAAGGAATGGTCCAAACATTTCTCGAGGGCAGACTCATTCTCTCTAGGTTACACCTTGTTTAGTGTCGGAAGAATGGCCCAGGGTGGGAAATGATCCAGGTTCAGAAATCATAAAAAATCCTTCTTCCTTGGTTGAGAAGAATGGGGCAAATAGCCCATTATCGATATTCTATGTTGAGGGTAGACATTCTTTCAGACCTCATAGATGTGAGTGAAAGATTGGCCTAGATGATTATTATTGATGTTCTATATTGAGGGCAGACATTCTTTCAGACCTCACAGATGTGAGTGAAATATTGGCCCAGATGATCATTGTTGATACTCTATACTGAGGGCAGACATTCTTTCAGATCTCACAGACATGAGTGAAAGATTGGCCCAGATGATCATTGTTGATACTCTATACTGAGGGCAGACATTCTTTTAGATATCACAGACATGAATGAAAGATTGGCCCAGTTGATTCAGTTTTTATGATAACATTATTTATATGCAGATGAAGACTACTGTGGTGGCAGACATTCTTTCAGATCTCACATACGTGAATGAAAGATTGGCCTAGATGATATCGTTTTTATCATAACATTGTTTCTATGCAGGATGTTCTCAGATGTTTGTTATGAAGACTATATGACAGTGGATGAGGACTATTGTGGTGAATATGTTTCACCGTTCGCAACCATACGTTGTTGATCAAGTACTTGTGTGTTACTTGATGTGGTAGTTAACCACTGGATTGTAGTTGTGTACTACT
>JZKD02S1759227.1:186101-206007 GCA_000966675.3 Picea glauca
CACTCATTCTAAACTGTGTAATCTATTTATCAATTGTTCTTGTTATGATCAGTTTGTGTAATTGAGTGATAGATGTTATATATATGAGCATACCCATAGAGGTGATAGTGCGGTGTGGAGTGCAAGGTGTGTAGAGAGAAGAGTGTGTGTGAGGAAAGGATGATCGTATTCCAGAGATTGGCTATTGTAATTCTCCCTTGAATAATAAGAATACCAAATATAATTTCCCATGCTTTTTTCCTGCATTGGGTTTCCACATAAATCACTGTGTCAATTGTGTGATTGTTGTTCTGTAATGGCCCCATTCATTACGACTACATGCGATGTAACGCAAAAGAATATTTTTTTAAAGAAGGAAGGCAACAATGACAAAAAAAGATGAACAAAACTTGACGGCGAACACAACACACGCAGATCAGGCAATAAACAACAACGACTCAACATACTAGCACATCATGCAACTGGACAAAACATGCGATCATCAATAGACAGATAAAACGACTACCTGCCCGACACAAGTAAGACAATGCCTACAAGCTAAAGGACAACATCAACAAACCCAACACAACAGATTCGATGACTAGTAACTAGAAACATCTACAATGAGCAAAACCAAATGCACTAAGGCGTTACAAACCAAGTACCATCATCCATTACAACGAACAATACGCCCACATCGGGAAGCACAAGAATCCGGCTAGGTTATCATTTGCATCTATCGATCAGGGCACGCAATGATCCCCTCATCAGGAATCATGTCATCACAAGGTGATATGCGTGACAGTAACCATGGCGTGACATAACCTTTCTAAACCAATATCCCAAGAAAAATCTAACGCTCTATGAGACCGAGTTAACTGAAAAACATGAAGACTATACCCATGCTTCCAAGCAACAAGTCGACAAGACGCAAGGGAAATCTGACTATTATAACCATTATACATCACATTAAATTCCTAGCGCAACAAATTCTATTGCAAACATACATGCCTTAGATAAGGATAATTGACATATCCATATTGTTGTCTATCAATAAATCTATGACTAACAATGATAACGCAATCTAACTGTAAAATCTCTATCTATTAATAGGTGGCAATCTAGTATTGATATTGATGTCTAACATATATATTGCATGGCTATCTATTATTATTGGCTATCTAACATTTATTTTTGTCTATTAGATATATTATATAGTTGAGTTAAATATATGATATAGTTATCATTTAAAAATATATGAAATCACAGAGTAAATAAATGATAATGCTCTCATTTAAATATATGAAATCGCAGAGTAAATAAATGATAATGTTGTCATTTAAATATTAATTTCGATGTGTAAATATATATGGTCTTTTAATATATACATTCGTTGTGTAATATATAGATATATATTGCTATGTAATACATATATGTAGATATA
The DNA here is from genome assembly GCA_000966675.3 of Picea glauca. Classification (NCBI taxonomy): domain Eukaryota; kingdom Viridiplantae; phylum Streptophyta; class Pinopsida; order Pinales; family Pinaceae; genus Picea; species Picea glauca. Next base: position 187,525 of record JZKD02S1759227.1, read on the forward strand.
TATCGTTGTGTAATATTTAGATTCAATGTGTAATATATAAATATAGATTTGTTGTATGATATATAGATTCACCATGTAATAGATATATGTAGATTCGTTGTATAGAAAATGTATAAGTTGATTGTGTAATATGTACAGGATCACTGTCAGTAAAATTTCTATTCAATAAAGCTATCAATCAACATGCAATCAATCCATAACATCGTTGTCCAATAATGCTACCAATAGAATCGTTGCCTAGCAATTCTATGTGTTTTCAACAACATTAAAAACACAAGTATCAATCCGTTGTGTCCATGATATTAATTTTCTACCTAGAATTCGATGTAAACAACATTAAAAACAAAAGTATCCATGATATCCATGATATTAAAAATGCTACCTAGAATTCGTTGTCACAAAATAAAAAGTGCAATCATTCAAGTATAAATTTGTTGCCATTCAAAGTACAATTTCGCTGTCATTCAGATGTTAAAAACACAAACATTCAAAGTATAAATTCATTGTCATTCAAGGTATAAAAAAAGTGTAGTCATTCAAGTATAAATTCATAGCCATTCAAGGTATAAAAAAACACAGTCATTCAAGTATAAATTCGCTACCATTAAAGTATAATTTCATTGTCACTTAGATGTTAAAAATGAAGCCATTCAAAGTATAAATTCGTTGTCAAATTTTACTGCCAATCAATGTGCTATCAATCAGTAAAATTATTGTCCAATGATGCTATCTAACCATAATCATTAAGGGAAAATGTTGTGTAATCATGGTGATTTTATTAAGGCGAAGCAAGTTACTGGGAGAAATTAAACAGGTGATTCTTTTTTATTTCAGACGAGTTTAATCCAAGGGAGGATGCATAACATGGTTTAATCCACAAGGAAAAAAAAAATAGATCTAGACACATATAATGGTTAGTCAACAATAAAACTGAAATCATAAGTTATCATCACTTAAAAGACCTAGATGCACTAAAGGATACCATAACCTTTAAACTATAACCATTCCATCCAAAAAAAAAGCAGACAATGACTCCATGAAGAAAAACGAAAAGAAGAGAAGATCACAGCAAGAAATAATCAATCAGAGGAGTTAATCATTCACAAAGAAGGCACAAAGATTAATCATTTAGCAATGAATCATTCGAAAACGCAAAGATACTCAATCACAAGGAGGGCACAAGGATTAGATATCAATGAGAAAATAAAAATGCAGAGATAAGTAAGGGATATATAGTTGGGATAAATTTATCCTTCACTTATTATCCATGCACAAGAAATCAGGGCATTTGAATCTATAGGTCTTTAAACAACGAAGTGATGACTGTCGATTCGGGTCCTGGCCGACGGATCAAACATAGAGTAATAACTTAATGATAAGGAACATAATATAAAAACACAATTTTCCTTCGTATTAATCAATAAAACAAATGCAGAGAAGTCATTGCAATCAAAGTTTGGGTTTGTCATGGACAATCAATTCAAAATACAATGAGCATAAGGCTGGTATTACTTTAATTTCTTTGATCATAAAACATTGGGCTCATCAAGACAATTGTTGAAGATAAAAATGAAATCTCTAGATAGTGTTACGCTGAATAAAACATAATCTTTAACGCAGTAGAGTACATTACTGAAGGTGCAGAAAAAATAATTAAACTACCATTCAACACAAATATACAAATGCATACCATATCCAAATGAAAAAACCCTATGTCGGTGTCATGCGCGTGCTCCATCCAGCTCTCTCTTTCCAACCGATGTGACCGCACCGGTACCTTCCAGCCAATGCTAGGGAAAATCTTCTTCCCCTTGAGCCCCTCGAGCCGCAAAGGGTCCATGAACACAATACCAAAGAATTATAGTACCCAACTCAACTCACAAGGTTGAGATACCACCCATTACCCGAGCTCGGTATCCCAACTCCCACAAGAGAAAGTTCAGTCAAAGTAAAATTTCAACGTTGTAACGTTACACAAAAAGATGAGATCCATACTCGTCCTCCTCCATCATTTTTATAGAGTTTTTAAGTAATTAGTTTCCCAAATTCTCATTAATCCCTTATTGAGTTACTTAATTTCGAAAAACCTCCCCCATACACATGTCCCTCGATTTCTTAGTTGCACCAAAAAATCATTTTTATTAATTAATTAAATATTCCTATTTCCCTCATCCACCTAAGAGCATTCGTAAAAATTCTCCTTGGTGTCCCAAAATTCCCTTACACTTCTTAAATGAATTATGCCTTACTTAAATCCTAGTTCAGTTCATAATTACCAAGTTCCAAAGGAAATATTCCTTACTAAGTTAGACATTCATCTTTTTCTTTACGTTTCCCCTTTCCTTTAAGTTTCCTATTTCTTTTAAGTTTCCCGCTTTTTCCTTTTTAACTAAAAATCAATTTAGCAAGTGTAGATAACACAACCATTTACCATTTTTCCTTTTTAGTTAAAAAATAATTTAGCAAGTGTAGATAATAATAAAAAAAAACCATTTACCCTCTTTTCTTTTTAACTAAAACTTTAAATTAGCCAATGGAGATAAAAACAACCATTACACCTTTTTGAAAATTTAATCCTCCATTATAATTTTGACTTTAATAAATAAGTTTGAATTTCTTACCCCCCTTCTTATTATATATATATATATATATATATAACCTAGGTTTTAATTTCACTAGGTTGGGCGACATTTTTATTAAGGAAAATTGTTTTTAAACCCATCTTATCACATCATTCATTTTAAGGCCGACTAGGTTTATTCACTTACCCATTAAAATCACGATGTTCCCTTCAGGATGCACTACGTGCTCCAAGGGTGCCACTCACCTCTTGATTGACTTTGGTAGACGCCAACCCATGGAGTCAATACTTTGCCATGTGATCTTGTGGGAGGCTAAGGACCTCTAAGGAATAAGGCCCCTGCCTTATTGAGTGCCCCTTAGAATCATCATAAACGACTATCACAGTCTACCCTCATGGCATCGTGGGTCTTCTTGAACTAGGTAATCGTTAACTTACAATTCCAACCACGATGTGAGTGCCAGTAGGTTGTGGCAGGGTTGTTGCCACACCTCTTCCTCAATGTCTATGGTTGTCCTGCATGACCCGTCTACTCCACATGTGAATCTGGTCAACAAGCTATCATGATCCTGCATCCATCAACGAATCATGTCAGCAATAGTACTCAATCATCATAACATCTAATAATATGTACATATGTCACATCAACAACATTCAAACCCCAATAGTCCATTCCTTGAATCGATCCAGAGTCCAAGGGGTTTCATTGATGCCTCTGCATCTTCAATGTCCAAAGTCCTATACACTCAGGAGGACCCAATCTATAACACATGTATTTGTAAATAAAACAAAATAACATATCATCATATCAATAATATCTCATGATCACAATCAAATGACCAATAGTATAATAATATGGATCACTTGCAAGAAAGTGTCCCCAAAAATTAGGTTTGCTCAGAGCGCGCATGAGAGGGATGTTACATACACCCCCTCTTGGTTTAAACTTCATCTCGAATTTTCATAGTATATAAGTGCCAAAATAAAGTGTATCACAGTATCATAAGTCTATCTATCAAACAAAAATGGAAACTGTTGATGCATACCATATGTGTCCTCCTAGGTCATTGAGTGCGGACTATAGTTGTCCCACTATACCTCGACGTAATTTACTGTTCAACACCATAGATGTCAAATGTGATGGTCCAGGATGCAGATTGGCTTTGTCGTGAGCGCACCCACGTCAAATACCTACAAGGAACTCATATCAATAACATGTGTAAGATCACTAATATAATGTCTCAAAACATATACATGAAAAAGATAGTGCATACGCCTCAAAAAATCAAGAAAGGCTAGTTGATAGGCCATGGGCCCCTTCTTTTTCACAATCTCAAAAGGTCCCATGAACCTAGCAGAGAGTTTATCATCCTTTCCAAACTTGATCAAACTCTTATGCAGTTTCACCCACAAGAATACTAGATCGCCAACATCGTAACTACGGTCGACGTGGTGTGCATCAACATAACTCTTATGTCGATCCTACGCTTCCTTGATCCTTTGTCTTATAGTTTTCATTTGATCTTCTATTTCTTGGATCACTTATGGTCCCACTTGGATCCTATCCTCAAGCCGATCCCATCTCAAAGGCGTCTGACACGGTCGCCCGTAAAGAAACTCGAAAGGCGCCATCTTAATGGTGCTTGATAATTGTTGTTATAATTAAATTATACCAGTGGGAAGAATTATTTCCAATGCTTTTGTTGGTCCATCACATACATGCACAACATATCCTCCAAGATTTGGTTTGTTCTTTCAATCTTCTCGTCTATATCTGGGTGATATGCAATACTAAAGTTAAGTTCGGTTCCCACTGCCTCTTGGAAACTAGTCCAAAATTGTCTACTAAACACCCATCCTTGATCAGATATAATCCTCTTAGGCATGCCATGCAGCCTCAAAATCTCATTGATGAAGACTCTAGGTATGTGAGGTGTCTAATACATCATACTCACATGAATAAAATGATCACTCTTCATTAGAGTGTCGACTACCAAAAAAATCAAGTCGTGTCTCCTTGTCGTTAGTGGCACTCCAACAATGAAATCCATCGAAATGATCTCCCATTTCGATTCTGGAATAGCATGTGGTTGTAGTAATCTTGCAGGATGTCTATGTTTAGCTTTCACCTGCTAACATTAGAAACATCTTGCCACATAGTTGACTATGTCTACCTTGATTCCTTTCGATAAGAATAAGGGTTTAAGGTCTTCCCTCATCTTCGTGACTCCCAGGTGAGCCATGTACACTGCCTTGGGAACCCAACTTAACTTTAGTACAACGTATCACCCAGAGACAAAAAGGAAAACTAAACGAACAAACCAAATATTGGAGGATATCTTTCGTATGTCTGTGATGGACCAACATAAGAATTGGGAAGAATTATTTCCACTGATAGAATTCACATATAACGACTGTTATAAAAGAACCATTAAGATGACGCCTTTCGAGTTTATTTATGGGCGACTGTGTCAGATGCCTTTGAGTTGGGATCAGCTTGAGGATAGGGTCCTGGTCGAAATAGAAGTGATCCAAGAAATGGAACATCAAATGCACAATATAAGAAAAATGATGAACGAAGGGTAGGATAGACATAAGATTTATGTCGATGCGCATCAAGTCGATCATAGTTACGAAGTTGGAGATCGAGTCTTCTTGCGGGTGAAACCACATAAGTGTTTGACCAAGTTTGGAAAGGGTGCTAAAATCTCTCCTAGGTCCATGGGACCTTTTGAGATTGTGGAAAGGAAGGGGGCCATGGCCTATCGACTACCCTTTCCTAATTCTTGAGGTGTATGCATGATTTTTTTCATGTATCTATTTTGAGACATTATATTAGTGAGCCTACACATGTTATTGACATGAGTTCCTTCCAGGTATCTGACGAGGGTACACTCACGTCTGAGCCAATATGCATCTTGGACCATCACATTCGAAAATCACGATGTCAAACATTAGATCAGGATAAGGTCCAGTGGGACAACTACAGTCTGCACTCGATGACCTGGGAGGACACATATGATATGCATCATGAGTTTCCATTTTGTTGATATCTAGACCCATGATATTATGGTGCAATTTATTTCAGCACTTACATACTCTGAAACTTTGGGATGAAGTTTGAAACAAGAGGGGCTATATGTAACATCCCGCTCTTGCGCGCACTGAGCGAACTTATTCTTTGAGGACACTTGCATGCAAGTGATCTCGGTAATTATACTATTGGTTGTTTTGATAATGATTATGACATATTATGGATTTGATGATATGTTATTTTGTTGTATTTACCTAGACAACTGCTATTGACTGGGTTCTCCTGAGTGTGAAGGACTCTGAAATTTTAGGATGCAAAGGCATTGATGAAACCTTTGGACTCTAGATCGATCCAAGGAGTGGACTATTGGTGTTTGAATGTTGTTGATGTGACATATGTACATATTCTTATATGTTATGATGATTGATTATTATTGCTGACATGATTCGTTGATAGATTCAGGCTAGCTATAGCTTCCCGACTAGACTCAGGTGTGGAGTAGAGGGGTCATGCAGGACAACTAGAGACATTGAAGGGGAGGTGTGCCAGCAGCTCTGCCACAGCCTACTAGAAGTCCTGCCATGGCTCGAATTGTAGGTTAACGATTACATAGTTCGATAACACCCACGATGTCGTGAAGGCAGACTGTGACAGTCTCTCATGATGATTCTAAAGGGCGTGCAATAAGGTAGGGGCCTTATTCCTTAGAGGCCCTTAGTCTCCCATAAGATCACATGGCGGAGTATTAACTCCATGGGTTTGACGTCTACCAAATTCAGTCAAGATGCGAGTGGAACCATTGGAGCACATAGTGCGTCTTGAAGGCCACGTCGCGCAAGGAAAACAAAAAGAGGTGAGTGGCACCCTTGGATCATGTAGTGCGTCTTGAATGGAACTTCGCGCAATGAAAACGAAATGAGGTGAGTGGCACCCTTGGAGAATGTAGTGTGTCCTGAAGGGCACATCGTGATTTTCACTGATAAGTTAATAAACCTAGTACCTTGAAAATAGCGCCTCCTTAGGACCTGGTCGACCTTAAATAGATATTGGAATGAGTAAAAAATTTAATAACTAAAACTTCCCTTAAAAATTGTCTCCTAGCCTAGTGAAAATTAAAACCTAGGTCTAAGTAGAACGTGTTGTCAAAATAAATAAATAACATATAACAAGAACGGGGGTAAGAAATTCAAACTTATTTATTAAAGTTAAAATTATAATGGAGGATTAAATTTATTAAAAGGGAAAATGGTTGTTTTATCTACACTTGCTAATTTGATTTTTAGTTAAAAAGGAAAAAGGGGGAAAATTAAAAGAAAAAGAAAACTTAAAAGAAAACAAAAACTCAAAGAAAACGGGAAACATACAGAAAAAGGGAAAATTAAAAAAAAATTGAATGTTTAACTTAGTAAGGAGTCTAGCCTTTGGGATTTTCTAATTATGAACTCAAATAGGAATTAGGTAAGGTGTAAGTCATTTAATATTTGTAAGGAAATATTGGGACACCGAGGAGCATTTTTAGGAATTCTTTTAAGTGGGTGAGGGAGATAGGAATAATTAATTAATTAATAAAATTGATTTTCTGGTGCAACTAGGGGATGCGACGATAGGTGTATAGGGGAGGTTTTTTGAAAATAATTAACTGAAAAGGAATTTTATGAGAATTTGGGAGACTAATTACTTAAAAACTCTATAGAAAGAATGGAGGAGGAGGAGTATGGATATCATCTTTATGTGTAACGTTACATTGCTCAAATTTTATCTTAACTAGACTTTCTGTTGTGCGAGTTGGGATACCCAGCTTGGGTAATGAGTGGTAGCTCGACCTTGCAAGGTGATATGGGTGCTAGCATTCTATGTTTTTGTGTGCATGGACCCTTTGTGACTCGGGGGGATTGGGGGGGAGAAGAGTACCCCTAGCATTGGCTGACAGGTACCGGTGAGGTCATATCGGTTGGAAAGCGGGAACTGGATGGAGCGCGCCTAGGACAATGACTTCGGAGCATTCACATCTGTCTATGATATGCATGTGTATATTTTTATTGAATGATAGTTTAAATATTTTTATTTCTCCTTCATTAATGTACTTATACTGTATCAAAGTTTATGTTTAATCAATGTAACACTATCCAGTGATTTCATTTTTATCTTTAAACAAATTGTCTTGATGATCCCAGTGTTTTATGATGAGAGAACTTAAATTCATCCCAACTTTATGCTCGTTGTGTTTGAATTGACTTCCCATGGAGAATGAAAGCTTTGATTGTAAAGACTTCTCTACATTTGTTTTTATTGATTTAGATGAAGAAATAACTTATTTTTTTATCTTTTGTCCCTTATCATTAAGTTATTATTCTATGCCTGAGTAGTCGGCCAGGAGCCTAATCGAATGTATTCACTCTGGTGTTTAAGACTGATATTTAAATGCCCTTCTTTCGTGTGCATGGATAATAAGTGAAGGATAAATTTTTCCCAACTATCTATCCCTTACTTATCTATATCTATGCATTTTTCTCTTATGATTAATCTTTAATATTTGTGTTTCTGTCAATGAGTATCCTTGCATTTGGAATGATTCATTTCTTAATGTTTAATATAACATCTCGCTCTAACGCACTGAGAAAACTTATTCTTTGAGGACACTTGCTCACAAGTGATCTAGACTTTTATGATGTTAAAACATTTATCCTTGATTATGATGTGTTGTGATAGATGACATAATGTTTTACTGCTTTGACATAGACAGGTGCTTTGACTCAGTTTTATTGAGTGTGCAGGGTTTTGGACCTTGAGGATGTAGAGGCATCGGTGGAACCCCTTGGACTCCGGATTGAGTCAGGGAGTGTGCTATTTGGGTTGATTTATTTACTGTGATATTTCATTGATTTGATGATATGTTGTTGACATGTTCTGACACGATTATTGATGATGCAGGTTGACGATAGCTTGTCGACCAGACTCACATATGGATTAAAGGGGCCACACATGATTTCCAGAGAGGTTGAGGGAGAGGTGTGGACAGCAGCCCTGCCACAGTCTACTAGCACTCCCGCCATGGCTCAAACTGTAGGTTAACGATTACCTAGTTAGAGAGGATCCACGATGTTGTGAGGGAAGACTGCGACAGTCGCTCATGATGATTCTAAGGGGCACGCAATAAGGAGGGGGCCTTATTCCTTAGAGCCCTTAGTCTCCCATAAGTTCACCTGGTGGAGTTTTGACTCCAAGGGTTATAGATGTCTACCAATCAGTCAAGTTGGCGAGTGGCACCCTTGGAGCACGTGGTGCATCCTGAAGGGCACGTCGCATGAAAGAACAAAAGTTTGCGAGTGACACCCTTGGAGAACGTGGTGCATCCTGAAGGGCACGTCGTGCAAAAGAAACATAAGTTGGCGAGAGGCACCCTTGGAGCACGTGGTGCGTCCTGAAGGGCACGTCACGTTGATGTTGATGAAGGAACAAACCTAGATGGCCCTAAGACATTTAACAAATTAAGAAATTCTTAAGCTAATTCCCTAATTAAATGTTGCCTAGTTCAGAATTTAAAGTCCTAAGTCTAAAACTTCTCACAGTAAAATTTTAGTCTAACCTTAAGAAAAAAAAGACCCTAAAAATAAAAATAAAAATTTAAACAAAAACCCAGTTAAGTAATAGTTTAGTCTTCATAAAATTCTTGGGGTAAATAAAGAGAGTAAGAATTTAATTAAAAATAGTGGATTTAAAATTTTCAAAGAAGAAATTATTCATTAACTTGTGGAAGTACAAAGATATTAAATTAATAATAAAATGGAAGGATTTAATAACGCAAGTGTCATTTTGGGCTTTAATAAAAAGGGAAAAGAAGGGAATAATAAGAATTAGGAAACTAAGTAATGGAGGAAACTTAATAAAGGAAAGATGAGAACTTATGGTAAAAATCAAGGTCAACATAGTAAGGAATCTGCAATTAAGAACCTGCTAATTTGAGCTAATTTAGTAACATCTTTTTTTTAGGAAAGTATTTAAACATGTAAGGGGATCTAGGAACACCTAGGAGTAAATTTGGGAGTGATTCTAGGTGGGTGAGGGATTTGAGACAATTATTAAATTTAAAGAAAATATTTATTGGAGAAAAGAGGGGGATGGACGACACTTGTGCGATGGAGAATATTTAGAATATTTTATTGAAACTTAATTTAAAATGTGAATTAGGAGAGTTGGTGGGTATCAAAACTATATAAAATAAAAGGGAGATGAGGAAGAAAGGGATCGGTTGTTAGCGTAACGTTACGCTGCCGGATTGTGACTTGACTGATTACTTGTGGAGAGTTGGGATTTTCCAGCTTGGATAGGAGTGGTAGCTCAGCTTTGCGAGGTGAGCTGGGAAGCTAGACGTTCCATCTGGAAAGTGTGCGGCCACTTTGCAGCTCGAGGGGCTAAGGGGGAAGCAGAGTACCCCTAGAAATTAGTTGAGAGGTACCAGTGTGGTCTTGATGGTCTGCAAGCGGGAGCGGCAGGGAGCACGCGGATGACACACGAAGAAAGCGATAAGGCAACGGTATGTTTTCCATTTTTGCATAATAGAAGGTATTAGGACACTATCCCTCTCTTATTGTTATCAGCATTGTATATTGGCTTGATGAGATAAAATACTTGACTTAAAGCTGTGTCGGTTCTCGTCGGAATGATTGGTTCCTCTTTTCGTTCTTCGAGGGTTTTAAATTTTGTGACAGATATAAAAATAATTCTTCTTAACCCTGTGGTTGTTTTATTTTCTTCTATGAGTTATCATTCTATTTTTTTCTGTTACCCTGAGTGCATCCCCATGGCTGGATAACACTCTAGCATTTGCTTGTGTTAGGACCACTAGTGTAATAATATATTTTCCCGTCTGGCTATGGTTCAGACTGCATTTCAGAACAGGTTATACTACTCTGATTGTCATCCTGAGGACTGTGATAACCCACGAATTACCACTCTGCGTTGATTCTATTGCGCTCCTGGATAGATTTACTCCTCTAGCGAAATTTTTCCCTGGGAGACTATGTTGCCTTGAAACTACTGTCTGTTTCTAGGAATTGCCTTCCCTACGCTAGCTGACAGCTAGAATGCCCCATCGTTTGAGTGTTGGTACAACGACCAAGCATTTATTTTATTAAACAGTATGTATTTCCCTTCAGGTGCGTTGGCACCAGCTTAAACTCTGATCCGCCCCCTTGCTTTTTTTTTTTTTTAAATACTCGCTGTAATTAAATGGTCGTTCTCGGCATTCAATGATTAATGTCCTCATTAGCCGGTTTATTATGGCCCTTCCCGTGACTGCTGCACCACGACAGTCACTATCGGTCAATTTAAAATAAAATAAAATAAAATATTTTTATCTTTACTGATTGAATGGTTTTGCACCATGTACAGTGAAGCATTCTGCATGAGTCATGCTGAGTCACACTTTTTTCGTGTATAATCAATGCATTATGCATAGAAGTTTTACAGTGTTAATGTTGGAAGAAGGCTCGCCTCTTTGTTATGCTATCGGGCCTGTTCATGTGCTCCTTTAACAGTAAAAATCCATCATCCACTTTCTTTCAGCAATATCACTGCCTTTCCTCTTTGAAAACAATGGCCCCAATCAATCTATTATCACTGCAGGAAAGTATTGAAATGTATTCCATCATCAAGCAATAAAACCCTTATCGAAACTTACAAAGTACTAATAACGAGCATATAAGAATTAATAAAGAGAACCTCACACTTTCACGAGATTTAATAAATAACTTTAAAAAAAAAATATTTCCTTGACATGAGTTTCGAGAGTAACAAAATTCAATCACAAAATACTTTCAATATCTTTAAGATAAAAATATTTCCAATATAAAAATATCTCCAAAAGGGTAAGGCTATTTCTTTTGTGAATAAACATCACTATTTTTCTCTTGTATATCATGATCACTGTTGGGGGATAGGATTGAGGCAACTAGTTAGCCGCTTGCTGATTCAAAGCTTGAAGTTTCCTACAAGTAGAGTGCAGCATTATTTTTAGCTTTACCGATTGAATGGAAGTTCTAAAAAAAAAAAAAAAAAAAAAAAAAAAGAAAAACGTTTTGAATCCCTGCAACGCGCCATGGCAGTCATCTTGGAGCGCATGGTGCCTTAACTCCTTTGGATGGCTGACTTAATCTTTTGGCAGTAAGTCTAGAGTTGAATATAAATTGGGTTTTTGTTGAGTTAAGACAAATTAATAAAAAGGGATGGGGGTTATACAATGTTGTCTTGGTTTTATTGTTATAAACAGAATGGTTTTAATTTCCCTTCCATAGAATCTTCCTACTTTGATTCTTCTATCGAATGTAATGTAATCTTATGATATGTTAGTGGAAGGTTTTAGCTCATATGCACTGTATGTAGATCATATGCCCTATGTACCCCTTTTTCTTAGTTTAGCTTAGTTCATATTTAAATAGGTATTAAAGTAGTTTCATATGCACTATGCTTTAAAACAGTCAATTAAGAAAATGATGTTAATATTTTTATGGTATTAGGGTGATGATCCATGTAAAGTAATGCTTGATGTTAATACTTATGGTCAAATTAACGATAATGTTATTATGGTTTCTGGTAATGATAAATGTAACGCGACGCTTAATGTCAAATTCTTATGGTCTAGTTAATATTAATGTTATTTTTTATTGGGAATGATAATGTATTGAAACGTTTAATATTAATCCTAATGGTTACAGAATGGTTAATGTTAATGTTGTTATCATTGTATGGTAAGGTTAATGCAGTTAACATAAATAAAATATCAGATGTAATGTGATAGTCATGGTATTAGTTATTGCAATGTAAAATGGAAAATGGTTGACATTTTATGGTAGTGATGATGAAACTAATGATCATCAATAGAACATAAATATAATGCTCTAAAGTAAGTGCTTTAAGTCATTATGATATGGTAAATTGGGATGTGCAATTAATTGAAATTGCCAGAGTAATGGAATTGCATTTAATGGGTTTGACTATTAATTGAATTTACAATTATTGACTTGCACATGTAGAGGATGGGGTTGACCCTTAACTTTTGTGGTACTTTGACATACACATTTTTTTTCTTGGTTGCTGGTGTCAGGTGGGACGTGGACACCTCCATGTTCCTTAGAACAGTCACCATCCCTGAGACCTTAAATGGTTAAAATCGATGGGAACCTCGGCTTGAGCATTGATTATGTGTCTTGGAGGTCCTAACCATTGCAGGGTAGGACAGGCAGGAGGTCAGTCTTTTTATGGTTGATCGATTGTCATTTAAAGCTTGCAGTTACTTGTTGTGCACCTTATGTCATCATGTTTTGTTCTTCGTTGTTGCGTCTTGCTAGTCGTCAGGTGGAGACATATATTCGAACGCGTTGTTTCCCTTGTACACGCGCGCACACAACTTAAACAGAAAAAAAAAAAAAATTTGCACCTATTATCAGAGTTGTTGTCATAACGAGGAGGATGCTACATATGGTATCAGAGTGGGTTCGACCGCGACTTGGGATTCCCTACGGGTTTCGTTGACATGATTAGATTTGATTATACTGTTGTTGATCGAGTTGATTGTCTACGTGCAGGTAATCATGGTTAGAGGACGTCACGGAGGCAAACGACGGGGTTCTAGGGGAGGAGGCATGATGCCTCCAGTAGAATCCACGCCTGAGGGGTCTAACCCCCAGGGAGGCGAGTAGGTTCTCGGACAGAAGCAGATAGAAGTTGGCGATGTTGTTGGGATGATGAGATCTTTTCAGCGCATGTCCGAGGAACTGATCAGTTGATTGGACAGAGACGAGGCCAGGGCACTGGCACCCGTTGAGGTTCCACTGCGCACACCGACCGTTACAGGTAGCATTCACCATGAACTCGAGAAGGTTAAATTTCTCAAGTTCTCGGGTGCCCCGGATGGTGTCGTTGCCAATGCATGGTTGGAGAATATGGCGATGTGCTTTGCACTTCGCGATTATACCTCCAACATGAAGGTCCGCATGGCAGTCTTTCAACTGAAGGGGAGTGCTCTTCTATGGTGGAAGACGCTCCTGTCGTAGTTGAACATGGTCATTGAAGACATGTCATGGGAACTTTTCGAGGAACGGTTCCGAGAGAGGTACCTTTCAGAGGAATTCATTGAGCGTCAGCTCAATGAGTTCAACGCGTTACGATAGGGAGGTCGTACAGTGCCCGAGTACGAGGCATGTTTCATGGAGCTGCTCCGGTATGCTCCGCACCTTAACACAGAGAAACTCAAGGTCAACCGATTCTTGTTTGGCCTTAACAGCAGCCTGCGTGAAAAGGTTAGGATCTTGATGCCTCAAACCTTACACAACGTTGTCCAAAAGGCCCTCATAGCAGAGGAGGAGCTTATCAGTGGGGGTCAGACCAGGACTCCAGTGAGACCAGCAGGGCAAGGTTCATCTGGAACGTTACAGCACCAGACACTAGCGAGACATACGTCGGGATATCATGGCTTCCAAAGGGGATCCACTTTCACTACACCCCGACGACCGCCACCTCAGTAGCTGACACCTTATCGGGGACCACATCCTCAGCAGTAGCGTCGCCCACAGTAGCAGCAGTTTAGGCCTGTTCAGCAGAACAGACCTGGGTTCCAGGCCGGTGGGCTGTCATCTTCTACTTCGGGTACTAGGACTACTGGGCTGAAGAAGGGGTGTTGGACGTGTGGGGAGCCACACTACCAGCGCGACTGTCCTGTGGAGAGGACTAGAGTGTCTGGATCAGCTGGACCCACTTCCGTGGGAGATATGGCATGGCCCATCGGATTCATGCAGCGGTGAATAACCATCAGGCAGAGCATCAGTCGACTGTGCTCGAGATGACAGGTATTGTCGCTGACCAGACCCTTAGTATTTTGATAGACCCAGGTGCTACTGAGAGTTTCATTTCTGGTGCAGCGCTAAAAAGGATTAAGGTAAAGGCAGTCGAACAGGACGAGTTTAGCTTTGTAGAGATGGCTTCTGGAGCCAAACAAAAGGTTGGAGGAAAGGTTACGAGCTGTGCGCTTAACCTGGGAGAGTTTTTCATGAGGGTCAACTTGTACGTCATGATCTTAGGATCTTATGACGTCGTGATTGGTATGGATTGGTTGGAATCGCATGACGCGATACTCAATTGTAAGATGAAACGGTTGAGCTTGGTCGATGATAAAGGACAGAGACGTGTGATTGTAGGACGGAACCAGGGAGTATCCCTGAAGTTCGTCTCTTCCTTACAGTTACGGAAGAGTATGCGCAAGGGGTACAAGATTTATGCGATCCTCACGCTAAATGAAAAGGGAGTAGCGGAAGGTCTAGAACACCTTCCGGTGGTGAAGGAGTTTGCGGACGTGTTTCCAGAGGATTTACCTGGGATGCCGCCAGAAAGGGAATTGGAGTTTACCATAGACCTGAAACTGGGGATCAAACTAACAACAAGAACGCCTTATCGGATGTCGACCCCAGAGTTGCAAGAGTTGAAAATGCAATTGAAGGAGTTGTTGGACCTGGGACTAATACATCCTAGTGTGTCACCGTGGGGTGCACCAGTTATTTTCATACGAAAGAAGGATAGATCATGGAGGCTTTGCATTGACTACTGTCAACTGAACAAGGCTACGATCAAGAATCAGTATCCCTTACCAAGAATTGATGATCTGTTCGATCAAATGAAGGGTGCAACGATGTTCTCAAAGATCAACTTGCGATCAGGGTATCACCAGTTACGGATCAAGGAGGATGACGTCCCTAAGACTGCCTTTAAGATGAGATTTGGACATTACGAGTTTATTGTTTTACCGTTTGGATTGACAAACGCCCCAGGGGTATTCATGAGTTTGACGAACGGGGTGTTCCACGAGTACTTGGACAAGTTCGTCCAAGTATTCATTGACGATATCTTGATCTACTCTCGGATGATGAAGGATCATGACGATCACTTGTGCTTGGTACTACATTGTCTCCGAGAGCACAAATTGTATGGGAAGTTGTCCAAATGCTCTTTTTATAAATCGAGGATTCACTACTTAGGGAATTTCATCTCCGGCGAAGGTATCACCGTGGATCCAGCCAAGGTTGAGGCTATTATGGAATGGACTGCATCGATGAATGTTATAGAAGTGCGTAGTTTTATGGGTTTAGCAGGATACTATCGAGAATTTGTTGAGGGATTTTCGAAGATAGAAAATCCGATCACGGAATTGCAGAAGAAAAATAAGAAGTTTGTTTGGACCGAGAAATGCACGAAGGCATTTCGAAGGCTTAAAGATTTGTTGACTACAACGCCGATACTAAAGGTCCCTGACATGGATGAAAACTTCTTGGTATGAACTAACGCATCCAAGGAAGTTTTAGGCGGAGTCTTGATGCAAGACGAACGAGTGATTTCTTACATTTTGAGGAAATTGAGAAGGCATGAGGAGAACTACGCGATGCACGATTTGGAGTTATTAGCCATCGTATATGCCTTGAAGGTTTGGAGACACTACCTTGTTGGACGAAAATTTGAATTAAGAACTGATCATTGTGGACTGCAACACATTTTTACGCAAAGCGACCTGAACGCGCGACAACAGCGTTGGTCAGAATTTCTTAGCGAGTACGACTTCGAGATTACTTACATAAAGGGAATAGTGAACTGAGTGGCTGATGCTTTGAGTCAGAGACCACGCATATTTTCGGTGTTGCCTCTTCAGACGAATCTACGTGAGAATATTCTCACTTTACAACGTGACGATGACTGGTACAAAGAGGTCGAGGATTTTATCGGACAAAACACAATGATGGTACCATGATATGAGGAATATTCATTTGATAGCGATGGTTTATTGAGGTTTAGAGGTCGGATTTACGTACTGCCAAACGACGAGTTGAGGATGTTGATCCTGAGCGAGGCTCATAGAGCAGTTTACATGGCTCACCCAGGAGTCACGAAGATGAGGGCAGACCTTAAACCCTTATTCTTCTGGAAGGGATTGAAGGCCGACAAAGTCAACTTTATGGCCAGATGTCTAGAGTGTCAGTAGGAAAAGGCTGAACATAGACACCTGGCAGGATTACTTCAACCACATGCCATTCCGGAATCGAAATGGGAAGTTATTTGGATGGATTTTATTGTTGGATTGCCACTGATGGCAAGGAGACACGAATCGATTTTTGTACTAGTAGACACTCTAACGAAGAGTGATCACTTTATTCCTATGCGTACAATGTATCAGGCACCTGACATAGTGAGAATTTTCATCAGTGAGATTGTGAGGCTGCATGGTGTTCCTAAGAAGATTATATCTGATCGAGGATCGATGTTTACTGGACGATTTTGGACAAGTTTCCAAGAAGCCTTGGGAACCCAACTTAATTTTAGTACTGCGTATCACCCAGAGACTGACGGACAGACCGAACAAACGAACCAAACCTTGGAAGACATGTTGCGCATGTATGTGATGGACCAACAAAAGCGTTGGGAGGAATTCTTACCTCTAGTAGAGTTTGCTTACAACAACAGTTACCAGAGCACCATTAAGATGGCGCCTTTTGAGTTTTTTTATGGGATACCGTGTCAGACGCCCTTGAGTTGGGATCGGCTTGAGGATAGGGTCCTGGTGGGACCAGAAGCAACCCAAGAAATGGAAGAGAAAATGAAAACCATAAGACAAAGGATTAAAGAAGCACAGGAGCGACAAAAGAGTTATGTCGATGCGCACCGAGTTGACCGTAGTTACAAGGTCGACGATCGAGTCTTCTTACGGGTTAAACCACATACGAGTTCGATCAAGTTTGGAAAGGGAGCTAAACTCTCTCCTAGGTTCGTGGGACCTTTCGAGATTGTGGAGAGAAAGGGGCCCATGGCCTATCAACTAGCCTTGCCTGATTCTTTGAGGCATATGCACGATGTTTTTCATGTATCTGTTTTGAGACATTATATAAATGATCCTACACACATGATTGACATGAGTTCCTTACAGGTATCGCACGAGGGAGTGGTCACGGCTGAGCCGGTCTACATCTAAGATCATCGCGTTTGACAGTTACGACGTCAAACGGTAGATCAGGTCAAGGTCCAATGGGACAACTATAGTCCGCACTCGGCAACCTGGGAGGACGCATATGATATGCGCTAGCAGTTCCCATTTTTGTTTGATAGATAGACTTATGATATTTTGGTACTTTTATTTCGGCATTTATCCTGAGAAACTTCAGGACAAAGTTTAGACAAAGAGGGGGCGTATGTAACATCCCTCTCTGACACACTGAGAAAACTTATTCTTTGAGGACACTTTCTTTCAAGTGATCTGGACTTTTATGATGTTAAAACATTTATCCTTGATTATGATGCGTTATGATAGATGACATGATGTTTTACGACTTTGACGTAGACAAGTTCTTTGACTCAGTTTTATTGAGTGTGCAGGGTTTTGGACCTTGAGGATGCAGAGGCATCGGTAGAACCCCTTGGACTCTGGATTGAGTCAGGGAGTGTGCTATTTGGGTTGATTTATTTACTATGATATTTCATTGATTTGATGATATGATGTTGACATGTTCTGACACGATTATTGATGATGCATGTTGACGATATCTTTCCGACCAGACTCGCATATGGAGTAAAAGGGCCACACACGATTTCCAGAGAGGTTGAGGGAGAGGTGTGGACAAAAACCCTACCACAGCCTACTAGCACTCCCGTCATGGCTCGAACTGTAGGTTAACGATTACCTAGTTCGAGAGGATTCACGATTCCATGAGGGCAGACTACGATAGTCGCTCACGATGATTCTAAGGGGCGCGCAATAAGGCAGGGGCCTTATTCCTTAGAGCCCTTAGTCTCCCACAAGTTCACCTGGCGGAGTGTTGACTCCAGGGGTTATAGATGT
>JZKD02S1759227.1:219652-231998 GCA_000966675.3 Picea glauca
AAAGTATGAATAAATACTTGTTAGCGATGTACTAGATGAAAATAATATGTTGGAATTTATGTGGATTTGTACACTGTAAAACTTCACTAACCTTTCAAAAGGGTACATCCATCGGTATGCAACCGGACCCAAAAATGTAACTCTCCTACCAAGTGTACAATTAAATGTATCATTATATCAAAGAATGATGGAGGGGAATATTTTTCTAGAAAACACAATGTCTCCATGACATCATCTTCTAAGTTTTCAAGGTCTATTGGATCTACCATTTTTGCATAAATTCACCTAAAAATGAATCAAAGACTACAAATGGTGTTTCAAACTTCTTTTGGTAGCACATGGCGCAATGCTACTAGGAGTTGTTGCATGAGAGCATGGAAATCATGTGATTTAATGTTATGAAACTTAAGCTCTTCCATAGATATATGAATTCTAATATTTGAAATATAACCATTAGTCACTTTTAATGTGAACAAAACAACACGAAGGTCTCTTTCTCTTTTTTTGAAAGAGTGTGTGGTGTAGGTGGAAGAAATATTATTTTGCCTTGATCTTGTGGCCATAGTGATCTCCTTAGACACAATTGTTGTCAGTCACCACGAGAATTTTTTCCATCCTTTTATTTTCCTTTAGAAGGGTCCCAAAAATGCATTCACATACATTTTTTTCTATATGCATAACATCTAAAATGTGGCATACTAGGAGTTTCTGCATCCAACCACATAAAAATGAATTCATGATAATATGGAAGAAAAACTAAAAAATAGATTCAAATAAAACATATAAATATACTGAAATAATTCAAGCATCATACATTTAATAATTACCTATAGTTAGTGTGGGTAGAGTGTACATACCTCCCAATATGGAAAATTGAATAGAATTGACCTTCTCTTCCATGACAATGTTTGAATTCCCACCTTTTTTGATATTTCTCTTTCTTTTTTTACTTTCACTTTTCCCCCAATTTTCTTCATTTCCTTCTGTTCTGCAAAAATATCTGATACTTTTACAACTTTAGGTGCAATGCGATGCTCAAGCTTTCCATTAAATGGTCCTTTTTTAAGATAACCCATGTACAACATAACATAACCCATTAAACATTCCCATTAATGGGCGTGGCAGTAACCCATGAACAACATAATGTATTTAGACCAATAAGCCAAGAAAAATCCAATGCACTAGGAGACCAATTTAACTGTAAAAAATACACGAAGATTATACACAAGCATTGAATCACAAGTTCACAAGACGTAAGGTGACATCATTCAATAATTAAATTGTGCTACTAGCCGAAGGATTTCTTATTTTCTTAAGAGGTACTTTTATCAACGACGTCTCCCACACTGAAAAACATAAATAATTGAATAATATCAAAAACTCGTGCACAAGGATATTTTATTTTAATTCTCTATGCAATAGTATGTTATTTGAAGGATAGTTTAATCATAGGTGATACAAGATATTAGTACTTACATTTTGTTAGGCCAAAATAATTCTTACCATCCTAACCAAAGTAAATTAATATATTAAGAACATGAATTCAAGGGGTTTTCTTAGTCATTAAAAGAACTTCCACCTCATCTTAATTGTCAGTTTAAAATGGTTGTCCGGAATTCATTATGCTATCTAACAACAATATGCTAACAATATGTTATCTAACAATATGCTATCATCAATAAAATCGTTGTCTAATAAATTTTCCATCCATGAGTGTTGTTATATTATTGCTATCCATTACATTTCTGAAATCGCTATTTAGCAATGATTGAGTGTCTAACAAATGATATATATTGCTATCCCTATATCACGACGCATTATGGTATTATATTACTGTATCCAATCCATTATGAAATCACTTATTAACAATGATTCACTCTTTATAAAATAAGTGATAAAGTTGTTTATAAATTATATAAATCACTCTCTATAAATCATGTCTATGATATATATAAATTCATTGTCGAATATCTACTGTCAACAATGTTAAATTGATACCCATTAATAATTGTATGTCTAGAATTAAAAATCATTGTTAAACACAATGTAATATATATCGTTGTGTAGACATTACAAAAATCATTGTCTAAATGTTACAAAATTTCACTGTCTAAAACATTACAAAAATCGATGTCTAAATATTACAAAAACCATTTTCTAAATACTACAAAAATCATTGTCTAAATATTACAAAAATTGTTGTCTAAATATTATAAAAATCATTGTGTAAATATCACAAAAAACATTGTGTAAATATATCATTGTTGAATTACATTTCAAGGGAGAAATTAAATTCTATAGAAATTACAATAATCGCTCAATCTTAGTAATCACTCATCATAGTAATCACTCCAAAAAATCCTGGTAATTCACTCACAATAAAATTGTTGGCAACCATAAAATTTAAGGGAAATCGTTGAGTGAAATTTTATTAATTGTTCAGAGATGAAGAAAACAAAAATGCAGAGATATTCGTTCACAAGGAAAATGCAGTGGTTAAACATTCAGAAATGAATCATTCGAAATGAAGAGAAAATCATTTACAAGGAAAACATAGTGGTTAGACATTCAGAAATGAATCATTCCAAACAAAAAGTAAATCATTCAAATGGAAAAGGAAGTGGTTAAACATTCATAAATGAATCATTCTAAACACAGAGAAAATCATTCACAGGGAAAGCACAATGGTTAAATGTAGCATCCTCCTCGTTACGACAACAACTCTGATAACAGGTGCAATTTTTTATTTTTTTTTTTGTTTTTGTTTAAGGTGTGTGTGTGCGTGTACAAGGGAAACGACGTGTTCGACTCTACGTCCCCACCTGACGACTAACAAGATGCAACAACGAAGAACACAACATGATGACATAAGGTGCACAACAAGTAACTGCAAGATTTAAATGACAATCAATCGACCATAAAAATAATGACCTCTCGCCCGTCCTACCCTGCAATGGTTAGGACCTCCAAGACACATAATCAACACTCAAGCCCAGGTTCTCATCGATTTTAACCATTTAAGGTCTCAGGGCTGGCGATTGTTCTGAGGAACATGGAGGTGTATACGTCCCGCCCGACACCAGCAACCAAGCAAAAAAATGTGTATGTCAAAGTACCACAAAAGTTAAGGGTCAACCCCGTCCTCTACATGCCCAAGTCAATAATTGTAAATTCAATTAATAGCCAAACCCATTAAATGCAATTCCATTACTCTGTCAATTTCAATTAATTGCACATCCCCATTTACCATATCATAATGACTTAAAGCACTTAATTTAGGGCATTATATTTATCTGCTATTGATGATCATTAGTTTCATCATCACTACCATAAAATGTCAACCATTTTTTTATTTTACATTGCAATAACTAATACCATGAATATCACATTACATCTGGTATTTTATTTATGTTAACTGCATTAACCTTACCATACAATGATAAAAACATTAACATTCACCATTCCGTAACCATTAGGATTAATATTAAACGTTTCAATACATTATCATTCCCAATAACAAATAACATTAATATTAACTGAACCATAAGCATTTGACATTAAGCGTTGTGTTACATTTATCATTACCAGAAACCATAAGAACATTATCATTAATTTGACCATAAGTATTAACATCAAGCATTACTTTACATGGATCATCACCCTAATACCATAAAAATATTAACATCATTTTCTTAATTGACTGTTTTAAAGCATAGTGCATATGAAACTACTTTAATACCTATTTAAATATGAACTAAGCTAAACTAAGAAAAAGGGGTACATAGGGCATATGATCTACATGCGGTGCGTATGAGCTAAAACCTTCCACTAACATATCATAACATTACATTACATTCGATAGAAGAAGAAAAGTAGCAAGATTCTATGGAAGGGAAATTAAAACCATTTTGTTTATAACAATAAAACCAAGACAACATTGTATAACCCCCATCCCTTTTTATTAATTTGTCTTAACTCAACGAAAACCCTAATTATATTCAACTCTAGACTTATTGCCAAAATTTTAAAAGAGTTTTACTGCCTTAAGGAATAAAAGATTTACTGTGTGGCAGAGAAAAAATTTTAGAGGTAAAGGCAAAACGCCACAAGATTCTATTTCTGTTGTCAAAAGGGTGAGAAGTGCGGTGAGGTCTGGTGAAATTCCAGTCTGCAAGACTAGAGGGGTGATCACAAAGGATTCCACACATATCAGATGTACATCAGGTGTCAAAAATTGAGACTGTTGCCAAATTTACAGGTGGCTGTACCTAGGACTAAAATTAAGGAGCAGAGTTTTAATGTGACCAGTTACACAAAATCCTGGAGGAAGATAGAAACAACACAAATTAAAGGGTTCNAAAAAAAAAACACATCAAACTTGCAGTCAAATGAAAAGTATGAATAAATACTTGTTAGCGATGTACTAGATGAAAATAATATGTTGGAATTTATGTGGATTTGTACACTGTAAAACTTCACTAACCTTTCAAAAGGGTACATCCATCGGTATGCAACCGGACCCAAAAATGTAACTCTCCTACCAAGTGTACAATTAAATGTATCATTATATCAAAGAATGATGGAGGGGAATATTTTTCTAGAAAACACAATGTCTCCATGACATCATCTTCTAAGTTTTCAAGGTCTATTGGATCTACCATTTTTGCATAAATTCACCTAAAAATGAATCAAAGACTACAAATGGTGTTTCAAACTTCTTTTGGTAGCACATGGCGCAATGCTACTAGGAGTTGTTGCATGAGAGCATGGAAATCATGTGATTTAATGTTATGAAACTTAAGCTCTTCCATAGATATATGAATTCTAATATTTGAAATATAACCATTAGTCACTTTTAATGTGAACAAAACAACACGAAGGTCTCTTTCTCTTTTTTTGAAAGAGTGTGTGGTGTAGGTGGAAGAAATATTATTTTGCCTTGATCTTGTGGCCATAGTGATCTCCTTAGACACAATTGTTGTCAGTCACCACGAGAATTTTTTCCATCCTTTTATTTTCCTTTAGAAGGGTCCCAAAAATGCATTCACATACATTTTTTTCTATATGCATAACATCTAAAATGTGGCATACTAGGAGTTTCTGCATCCAACCACATAAAAATGAATTCATGATAATATGGAAGAAAAACTAAAAAATAGATTCAAATAAAACATATAAATATACTGAAATAATTCAAGCATCATACATTTAATAATTACCTATAGTTAGTGTGGGTAGAGTGTACATACCTCCCAATATGGAAAATTGAATAGAATTGACCTTCTCTTCCATGACAATGTTTGAATTCCCACCTTTTTTGATATTTCTCTTTCTTTTTTTACTTTCACTTTTCCCCCAATTTTCTTCATTTCCTTCTGTTCTGCAAAAATATCTGATACTTTTACAACTTTAGGTGCAATGCGATGCTCAAGCTTTCCATTAAATGGTCCTTTTTTAAGATAACCCATGTACAACATAACATAACCCATTAAACATTCCCATTAATGGGCGTGGCAGTAACCCATGAACAACATAATGTATTTAGACCAATAAGCCAAGAAAAATCCAATGCACTAGGAGACCAATTTAACTGTAAAAAATACACGAAGATTATACACAAGCATTGAATCACAAGTTCACAAGACGTAAGGTGACATCATTCAATAATTAAATTGTGCTACTAGCCGAAGGATTTCTTATTTTCTTAAGAGGTACTTTTATCAACGACGTCTCCCACACTGAAAAACATAAATAATTGAATAATATCAAAAACTCGTGCACAAGGATATTTTATTTTAATTCTCTATGCAATAGTATGTTATTTGAAGGATAGTTTAATCATAGGTGATACAAGATATTAGTACTTACATTTTGTTAGGCCAAAATAATTCTTACCATCCTAACCAAAGTAAATTAATATATTAAGAACATGAATTCAAGGGGTTTTCTTAGTCATTAAAAGAACTTCCACCTCATCTTAATTGTCAGTTTAAAATGGTTGTCCGGAATTCATTATGCTATCTAACAACAATATGCTAACAATATGTTATCTAACAATATGCTATCATCAATAAAATCGTTGTCTAATAAATTTTCCATCCATGAGTGTTGTTATATTATTGCTATCCATTACATTTCTGAAATCGCTATTTAGCAATGATTGAGTGTCTAACAAATGATATATATTGCTATCCCTATATCACGACGCATTATGGTATTATATTACTGTATCCAATCCATTATGAAATCACTTATTAACAATGATTCACTCTTTATAAAATAAGTGATAAAGTTGTTTATAAATTATATAAATCACTCTCTATAAATCATGTCTATGATATATATAAATTCATTGTCGAATATCTACTGTCAACAATGTTAAATTGATACCCATTAATAATTGTATGTCTAGAATTAAAAATCATTGTTAAACACAATGTAATATATATCGTTGTGTAGACATTACAAAAATCATTGTCTAAATGTTACAAAATTTCACTGTCTAAAACATTACAAAAATCGATGTCTAAATATTACAAAAACCATTTTCTAAATACTACAAAAATCGTTGTCTAAATATTACAAAAATTGTTGTCTAAATATTATAAAAATCGTTGTGTAAATATCACAAAAAACATTGTGTGAATATATCATTGTTGAATTACATTTCAAGGGAGAAATTAAACTCTATAAAAATTACAATAATCGCTCAATCTTAGTAATCACTCATCATAGTAATTCCTCCAAAAAATCCTCGTAATTCACTCACAATAAAATTGTTGGCAACCATAAAATTTAAGGGAAATCGTTGAGTGAAATTTTATTAATCGTTCAGAGATTAAGAAAACAAAAACGCAGAGATATTCGTTCACAAGGAAAATGCAGTGGTTAAACGTTCAGAAATGAATCATTCCAAATGAAGAGAAAATCATTTACAAGGAAAACATAGTGGTTAGACATTCAGAAATGAATCATTCCAAATGCAAAGTAAATCATTCACATGGAAAAGGCAGTGGTTAAACATTCATAAATGAATCATTCTAAACATAGAGAAAATCATTCACAGGGAAAACACAATGGTTAAATGTAGCATCCTCCTCATTATGACAACAACTCTGATAACAGGTGCAATTTTTTTTTTTTTTTTGTTTAAGGTGTGTGCGCGCGTGTACAAGGGAAACGACGTGTTCGACTCTACGTCACCACCTGATGACTAATAAGGCGAAACAATGAAGAACACAACATGATGACATAAGGTGCACAACATGTAACTGCAAGCTTTAAATGACAATCGATCGACCATAAAAATACTGACCTCTCGCCCGTCCTACCCTGCAATGGTTACGACCTCCAAGACACATAATCAACACTCAAGCCCAGGTTCCCATCGATTTTAACCATTTAAGGTCTCAGGGATGGAAACTGTTCTGAGGAACATGGAGGTGTATACGTCCCGCCCGACACCAACAACCAAGCAAAAAAATGTGTATGTCAAAGTACCACAAAAGTTAAGGGTCAAACCCATCCTCTACATGCGCAAGTCAATAATTGTAAATTCAATTAATAGCCAAACCCATTAAATGCAATTCCATTATACCGGAAATTTCAATTAATTGCACATCCCCATTTACCATATCATAATGACTTAAATCACTTAATTTAGGGCATTATATTTATCTTCTATTGATGATCATTAGTGCGGTGAGGTCTGGTGAAATTCCAGTCTGCAAGGCTGGAGGGGTGATCACGAAGGCTGCCACACATATCAGAATTACATCAGGTGTCAATAGTTGAAACTGTTGCGAAAATTACACGTGGTTGTACCTAGGACTTAAATTAAGGAGCAGAGTTTTAATGTGACCAGTTACGCAAAATCCCGAAGGAAGATAGAAACAACATGAATTAAATGGTTCCTGGCTGCAACAGAGGAAAACATGGAAGTAGTCAGCCATCCAAAGGAGTTAAGGCACCATGCGCACTAGGATGACTGCCATGGCGCGTTGTGGGGATTCAGAGCATTTTTCTTTTTCTTTTTAAAAAAAAATAAAATCTTCCATTCAATCAGTAAAGCTAAAAATAATGCTACACTCTACTTGTAGGAAACTTCAAACTTTGAATCAACAAGAGGCTAACTGGTTGCCTCAATCCTATCCCCCAACAGTGATTATGATATACAAGAGAAAAATAGTGATGTTTATTCACAAAAGAAATAGGCTTACCCTTTTGGAGATATTTTTATATTGGAGATATTTTTATCTTAAAGATATTGAAAGTATTTTGTGATTGAATTTTGTTACTCTCGAAACTCATGTCAAGGAAAGATTTTTTTTTAAAAGTTATTTATTAAATATCATGAAAGTGTGAGGTTCTCTTTATTAATTCTTATATGCTCATTATTAGTACTTTGTAAGTTTCGATAAGGGTTTTATTGCTTGATGCTGGAATACATTCAATACTTTCCTGCAGTGATAATAGATTGATTGGGGCCATTGTTTTCAAAGAGGAAAGGCGGTGATATTGCCGAAAGAAAGTGGATGATGGATTTTTACTGTTAAAGGAGCACATGAACAGGCCCGATAGCATAACAAAGAGGCGATCCTTCTTCCAACATTAACACTCTAAAACTTCTATGCAAAATGCATTGATTATACACGAAAAAGTGTGACTGGGCATGACTCATGCAGAATGCTTCGCTGTACATGGTGCAAAACCATTCAATCAGTAAAGATAAAAATATTTTCTTTTATTTTCTTTTAAAGTGACTGCTAGTGACTATCGTGGTGCAGCAGTCAAGGGAAGGGCCATAATAAACTGACTAATGAGGACATTAATCATTGAATGCTGAGAACAGCCATTTAATTACAATGGGTATCTTTTTTTTTAAAAAGCAAGGGGGCGGATCAGAGTTTAAGCTGGTGCCAACGCACCTGAAGGGATATACATACTGTTTAATAAAATAATTGCTTGGTCGTTGTACCAACTCTCCAACGATGGGGAATTCTAGCTGTCAACTAGCGTAGGGAAGGAACTTCCTAGAAACAGACAGTAGTTTCAAGGAAACACAGTCTCCCAGGGAAAATTTTTGCCAGAGGAGTAAATCTATCCAGGAACGCAGCAGAATCAACGCAGAGCAGTAATTCATGGGTTATCACAGTCCTCAGGATGACAATCAAAGTAGTATAACCTGTTCTGAAATGTAGTCTGAGCCATAGCCAGATAGAAAAATATATTATTACACTAGCAGTCCTAACACTAGCAAATTCCAGAGTGTTATCCAACCATGG
Source organism: Picea glauca (assembly GCA_000966675.3). Lineage (NCBI taxonomy): Eukaryota > Viridiplantae > Streptophyta > Pinopsida > Pinales > Pinaceae > Picea > Picea glauca. The sequence goes on from JZKD02S1759227.1 coordinate 228,937, forward strand.
GGATGCGCTCAAGGTAACAAAAAAACACAGAATGATGACTCATAGAAGAAAATAAAACAACTGCAGGGTTAAGAAGAATTATTTTTATATCTGTCACAAAATTTAAAACCCTCGAAGAACAAAAAGAGGAACCAATCATTCTGACGAGAACCGACACAACTTTAAGTCAAGTATTTTATCTCATCAAGCCAATATACAATGCTGATAAAAATAAGAAAGGGTCAGTGTCCTAATACCTTCTATTATGAAGAAATTGAAAACATACCATTGCCTTATCGCTTTCTCTGTGTGTCGTCTGCGCGCTCCGTGCCGCTCCCACTCGCCGACTGTCGAGACCTCACCGGTACCTCCCAGCCAATCGCTAGGGGTACTCTGCTTCCCCCTTAGCCCCCCGATCTGCAAAGGGGCCACACACTTTCCAGATGGAACGTCTAGCTTCCCAGGTCGCCTCCCAAGGCCGAGCTACCACTCCTATCCAAGCTGGAAAATCCCAACTCTCCACAAGAAATCAGACAAGTCACAATCCGACAATGTAACATTATGCTAACAACCGATCTCTTTCTTCCTCACCACCCTTTTATTTTATAGAGTTTTGAGACCCACCAACTTTCCTAATTCACATTTTAAATTAAGTTTCAATAAAATATTCTAAATATTGTCCATTGCACAAGTGTCGTCCATCACCCTCTTTTCTCCAATAAATATTTCCTTTAAATTTATTATACGTCTCAAATCCCCCACCCAGCTATAATCGCTCTTAAACTTACTCCTAGGTGTTCCTAGATCCCCTTACATGTTTAAATACTTTCCTAAAAAAAAGATGTTACTAAATTAGCTCAGATTAGCAGGTTCTTAATTGTAGATTCCTTACTATGTTGACCTTGATTTTTACCATAAGTTCCCATCTTTCCTTTATTAAGTTTCCTAATTCTTATTATTCCCTTCTTTCCCCTTTTTATTAAAGCCCAAAATGGAAATTGCGTTATTAAATCCTTCCCTTTTATTATTAATTTAATATCTTTGTACTTCCACAAGTTAATGAATAATTTCTTCTTTGAAATTTTTAAATCCACTATTTTTAATTAAATTCTTACTCTCTTCATTTACCCCAAGAATTTTATGAAGACTAAACTATTACTTAAGTGGGTTTTTGTTTAATTTTTTATTTTTATTTTTAGGGTCTTTTTTTTCTTAAGGTTAGACTAAAATTTTACCCTGAGAAGTTTTAGACTTAGGACTTTAGATTCTGAACTAGGTGACATTTAATTAGGGAAGTAGCTTAAGAATTTCTTAATGTGTTAAATGTCTTAGGGCCATCTAGGTTTGTTCCTTCATCAACATCAACGCGACGTGCCCTTCAGGACGCACCACGTGCTCCAAGGATGCCACTCACCAACTTATGTTTCTTTTGCGCGACGTGCCCTTCAGGATGCACCACGTGCTCCAAGGGTGCCACTCGACAACTTGTGTTCTTTCGCGCGACGTGCCCTTTAGGATGCACCACGTGCTCCAAGGGTGCCACTCGCCAAATTGACTTATTAGTAGACATCTATAACCCCTGGAGTCAACACTCCACCAGGTGAACTTGTGGGAGACTAAGGGCTCTAAGGAATAAGTCCCCTGCTTTATTGCGTGCCCCTTAGAATCATCGTGAGCGACTGTCACAGTCTGCCCTCATGGCATCGTGGATCCTCTCGAACTAGGTAATCGTTAACCTATAGTTCGAGCCACGATGGGAGTGCTAGTAGGATGTGGCAGGGATACTGTCCACACCTCTCCCTCAACCTCTCTGGAAATCGTGTGTGGCCCCTTTAATCCATATGTGAGTCTGGTCCGCAAGATATCATCAGCCTGCATCACCAATAATCGTGTCAGAACATGTCAACATCATATCATCAAATCAATGAAATATCACAGTAAATAAATCAACCCAAATAGCACACTCCCTGACTCAATCCAGAGTCCAAGGGGTTCCACCGATGCCTCTGCATCCTCAAGGTCCAAAACCGTGCACACTCAATAAAACTAAGTCAAAGAACCTATCTACGTCAAAGCAGTAAAACATCATGTCATCTATAATAACACATCATAATCAAGGATAAATGTTTTAACATCATAAAAGTCCAGATCACTTGCAAGCAAGTGTCCTCAAAGAATAAGTTTTCTTAGTGTGTCAGAGCGGGATTTTACATACATCCCCTCTTGGTCTAAAATTTGCCCTGAAGTTTCTCAGTATAAATGTTGAAATAAAAGTACCACAATATCATAAGTCTATCTATCAAACAAAAATGGGAACTGCTAGCGCATATCTTATGCATCCTCCCAGGTTGTCGAGTGCGGACTATAGCTGTCCCATTGGACCTTGACTTGATCTACCGTTTGACGTCGTAACTGTCGAACGCGATGATCTTAGATGCAGACCAGCTCAGCCGTGAGCGCTCCCTCGTCCGATACCTGCAAAGAAATCATGTCAATCACGTGTGTAGGATCATTTATATAATGTCTCAAAATAGATACATGAAAAACATCGTGAATACGCCTCAAAGAATCAGGCAAGGCTAGTTGATAGGCCATGGGCCCCTTTCTCTCCACAATCTCGAAAGGTCCCACGAACCTAGGAGAGAGTTTAGCTCCCTTTCCAAAATTTATCAAAATCTTATGCGGTTTAACCCATAAGAAGAATCGATCGTCGACCTTGTAACTACGGTCAACTCGGTGCGCATCGACATAACTCTTCTGTCGATCCTGCGCTTCTTTAATCCTTTGTCTTATGGTTTGCATTTTCTCTTCCATTTCTTGGATTGCTTCTCGTCCCACCAGGACCCTATCCTCAAGCTGATACCAACTCAAGGGCGTCCGACACAGTCGCCCATAAATAAACTCAAAAGGCGACATCTTAATGGTGCTCTGGTAACTGTTGTTGTAAGCAAACTCTACTAGAGGCAATAATTCCTCCCAACGCTTTTGTTGGTCCATCACGTACATGCGCAACATGTCTTCCAAGGTTTGGTTCGTTCGTTCGGTCTGTCCGTCAGTCTCTGGGTGATACGCAGTACTAAAAT